>JAXCGZ010019107.1:97500-100332 GCA_037179515.1 Halocaridina rubra
GAGAGTTCGTGACGTAAAACAGAATCCAATAAAGATAATAATAATAATAATAATAATAATAATAATAATAATAATAATAATAATAATAATAGTTTGACAGTTTAGTAGCGCAGTCGATTAGCGTCTGGTTATAAACCAACACAATCATATTTAGAATCCCTAGAGTTGGTTCAAAAAGCTTCTCTGCGTTAGCTCCTTTTAGGCTAATAAGAGAATGTAAAATTTTGAGGTTTGTGGTGGAACAGTATCTTCTAGACTTAAGACTGTCGATAAGGGCAAGAATATAAGTCACACATACAAATTTCAACATAAATTTAGAGGAATATTGAGAGAGAGAGAGAGAGAGAGAGAGAGAGAGAGAGAGAGAGAGAGAGAGAGAGAGAGGAGAGAGAGAGAGAGAGAGAGAGAGAGAGAGAGAGAGAGAGAGAGAGAGAGAGAGAGAGAGAGAGAGAGAGAGAGAGAGAGAGAGAGAGATATGCAGGCCTTAATCACAGAGATTAAGGTGACTCCAATTTTATATACGGCCCCGGCTTTAAAAATGAGTTTGAAGATTTTCTTATGATAAAAGTGATCCTTGGATGAATTGTTATTAGGTTTTGCTTAGTACTGAATGACACCTCTGGTTGAAAGAAATCATTAAAATACCATCAAAGTGCGTCTCAATTCTAAAGACATCAATATTTCCTATGTCTGGTCAGGACTGTTTTGATTGGATGAGAAAATAATAACGATATTCTATATATATATATATATATATATATATATATATATATATATATATATATATATATACATAATGAGTCTGTAGTCACCGTGGCTCAAGCGGTAGCGTCGGCGACTCTGAGGCGTCAGGTCGAGGGTTCGCGCCTCGCCACGGTCTGAGGTTAGCAAGGGCATGCACTCGGGGTAAAGATTACATCTGCCAAAACAAATCCTTCGCAAGAAGGCAAACGTCCTAGCCTTTGGTTGAAAAGGGAGTCCGCGACGTAAAACCGGAACATATAATGAGTCTAATAATACTGACAACTGATAAGGACTGTTTTGATATACGGTGCTAGATGAAGAACGTCATGAAACTAAGTAAATCATTATAAGGATTGCAATAATACATATTCTATCTTATACACAAGTTCCCATGTACAGTCATTAACCAAATAAAAAAAGCGAGTCACTTTTGGAATCCTAATATACACCGAACATTGGGGTTAGATTGAAATAGTGATACGGAAAAACATGACAAAACATACTGACAGAATGTCACTCTGCAAGAGACTTACTGCTCCAACAAGCATTCTTGGATGAAGAAAAAATCAAAACTTTCAACAAAAAATGTTACTTCTGTAGACCTATTGTTCCTCATATAACAAAGTACATATAAAAGAGTTTATTTTTATTTAAAATGACAGATGAAGAGCAACATCATCTACCTTTAGAGAAGCAAGAGCTTGTGAATATATTGTATCAATATAGGCCCCACATATTTAATGGTGTACTCACCAAGCCTGCTGAGCTGATAGGGGTTAGTAAATAATAGAAAACGCCATCTATATAAATATAGATCATGATGATTTCATGAATATATAATAGTGTTTGTGCTGGGGAAGGGGGGGGGGGGCTATTTGACTCCTTAAGGTATGTCATACAGCTTTTCTTTGGAAGAAAATTTCTGAGATAAGGAGGAGAGGACAATAACATTTTATTCAGCGAGTAATTTTCCATGTCATATCAGCATGGAAAGTGAAGTCTTCAGATATACAAAATCTCAGTTACAAGGCTAGGCTGAATGAACTATATTTACCCCTACACCTAAAGCTGGAGGAAAGAGGGAGATGATAACGGCTTTTATTTTCCTTAATAGTTTTGATAATAGGGAGCGATAATTTGATATGGGAAGACCTAGAACTAGGGATAATTCTTGGAAGTATCGCAAAGACACTCAATTGCAGGATGTATGTATGTATGTTATTTGTGCAAGAATAGTTGATTATTGAAATTCGCTAAGCTATGAATTTGAAAAGGGTAAATGCCTTAGTAGTATCAAGGAAAGGTACGATATGTGTTGGTAAAAGATAAAAGCGAAAAGGACACGAAGAGTTACGCATTTAGCGATCTTTCCCATAAATAAGCTGTGCAGTGTCAATGGTCTTCCTCGATTCCACCATAATCTATGTTTTATCTTATCAGCAATTATTCACTATGTAAGACACTTTTTCTTTTTCTTGTTCCTGAAAAGAAAGTGTTGTTTGTGCCTATTTTTGTTTCCCAAGTTTGGCCCGATTTCTTAAAGAGTACAAACTTAGGACACCATATTGTTAGTTAGCTAGACACACAAATGGATTTCATAAAGGCATCTGACGCGGTTCTATGTATGGCTAGGATCCCCCAATGGGGGGATCCTAGCAATACAAAGAACCGCGTCAGATGCGTTTACGAAATCCATTTGTGTGTCTAACTAACTAACAATATGGTATCCTAGGTTTACACTGTGTAAGAAATCGTGCCTATGGCAAAGGTTAAAGCTGATGTCTTCTCTCGATCACTCATAAAGATCCTGGAGAGCAGAGAATTTCCCAAGGAGCTCAGTGAAAAAGAAAAAAGTTGTGGCAGCTTTGTTGAAGTGGTTCAGGATTTCCTGGGCAAACACATGGGCGAAAATGTCGAGGAATGGGTGACCTATTGGAGACGAACTATGGCAAAATAGGCTGCAGGTTGTCCCTTTAAGTCCATCTTGATATTCAATGAGAAAATGGAAGCATACTCAAAGAAGAAAGGCCGGCACTTCCACAAAAGCATACTAGACTTCGAACTCCACTGCCAAGGAGTGTATAACAA
>JAXCGZ010019108.1:0-45000 GCA_037179515.1 Halocaridina rubra
GAACACTCGCGATAAATGCCTAACTTCTACCTGTTTTTTGAAGGTTATAAAGTGAAATATTCCTCTAACATATCAGTGAGATAACTGTGATCGGTGTGACAGTGAAAAAAAAGTGATATAAATATTGGTAGGGCATATTTAAGAAAAGAAAACAATCTACCAGGCCCCCACGGAAATTTTTGGCGCCAGTTACCATGGTAACCGTTTTGTTTACTGTTTATTGAACGTTTTTCTTTGATTTAGCAGGGCAAACTCTTATAAAAAATGCCTACCTACGATAGTATTGAGACTATAAAAGGCTTGTCACAAACACAGATAAATAAACTTACAAATACACAGTTAAAAGAGGCACTAGCAACTGCATTAGGTGAATATAAAGATGAACCTTCAAATGCAACATTGTTGCAAGAAATAAGGAATTTGAAGAAGGATATAGAAGAGATTAAATCTGTCAAGGATAAAGTTACTGAATTATCGTCAAAATTAGATCAAGCTTTTTCCATAATAAATCAACAACAGATGTTTATGGAATCTTTGGATGCCAGAGACAGACAGAAAAAGATTATTATTACTGGAGTCCCAGAGGAAGACGACGAATTAGGAGACAGTGATCAAGCAAAGGTGAAAAATATTCTTGAAGCAGTAGGCTATGATGACCAGTGTGATACCTCCGAGTGGGAAATAAGAAGACTTGGCCGAGAAAATGATAGAAAAAAGAGGCCAATACTTTTAGTTGTAGATGACCAGAAGAGGAGAAAATCCATTTTGGATAATGCAAAAAAGCTGAAGAATAAACAGGCTCCCTTTTCATCTATATATATGAAAAAAGATGTACATCCTGCTGTAAGAAGAGAGCTTGCTCGACTACGGAAGAGGGAGAAAGAAGAAAAGGAGAGACCAGAAAATCAAGGTGTTAATATCCATTACGACAATCAGCGTCGTATATTATTACGTGATGGTGAAATTATTGACAGGTATGCTCCTTCGTATTTTTAAGATGTGCACAAAATAGCGTATTTACCAGTGAGCTCAATATGTGTTGTTGGAATATTGCAGGTGTCAAGGACAAATTGAACAATTCTGATATTTTATCATTTATTCTCGGGTTTCATATCGTGTGGCTTTTGGAAATAAAAACTATTGCTCGCATTAGTGTACCAGGATTTTACACTTATCATAACCCCTCTAAGTACTGTGGTAATAGGGGAGGCGTTGCAATGCTTGTAAAATGCTCGCTTTCAAAATATATCAAAAATGTAAATGTAAATGTTGAAGGTCAAATTTTGCTAGAATTGTCATGTTTTCCAGGCTTTGCATTTGGTGGGGTATATATACCACCGAATGACTCTCCTTATTTTCAGCCAGCTTGTTTTGGTAACCTAAGCGCAGTTGTGAATGAACACAGTAAGGTTGTACTAATGGGTGATTTGAATTCGCGTGTAGGTATACCTATTCTTTATGATGAAAGTTTCAAATCATACAAATATGAAGGGGTAATAGATACAAGTGTGAATGAAAATGGGAGACAATTGCTGAACCTTTGCCGTGGCAGCACAATGGTGATAGGTAATCACCTAGTATATAAGGGTAAAAAGTTAGAAGGAGGTTTATCCTTTAAAAGAGGATCAAATTGGATATCTGAGATTGATGTATGTGTCTTAAAAGAAAATACACTGAAATATGTAAAATCTGTTGAAATGAACCAGAATATTGTAGGATCTGACCACGCCCCACTAATGATTCAACTTGATCTTAATGATATTCAGGAAACAGTGCCATCCTTGCTGATGGAGAGGGCTTTAAATTTAGGTAGTTCTTGCTATAATGTTCAATATATTGAAAACAGTTACACAATCCGGGGTCCTTCCCATAAGAATGTAGACTTGGATAGATTCAAATTAGTCATGAATGAAACTCAGCCCCCAGAATTATTTGAAATTGATAATGAGAACATTTTTAATATTTTAGAGACAGGTAATAAGATTATCAATAATGTAGCAAGAGACTGCAGAGTTTTTCAATCTGGGGAGTTAGAGTTTAATGGATGGGATCAAGACCACCCTCGATGGAGGAGAATATTTGAGAAAAATGATCCAAAAATTATATGGAAATCTATTAACTGGAATGGCAATGTGGTGGAACCCAATGATGTGCAACCTGAAGATGTCAATTTCAAATTGCATTTCGAAAATTTGTTTAATCCTCCGACAGTTAATCCTAATCAAATCATTGATGTGTCAGACTCACCTAATATTCCCATATTGGATGATCCCTTTACTGCTCAAGAGTTAGACATGGCAGTGCAAAGTATAAAAAAAGATAAGAGTTATATTGGAATGTGTCCTGGTTTATTTACGATGCTACCACAGACATGGTTATCCTTTTTCCTCACAATTTTTAATTTCCTTTTCTTAAATGTCCTTTATCCATTTGCTTGGTGCCACAATAAACTGATCACTTTATTTAAATCTGGGGATAGAAGAGATTGCGGAAACTATCGGGGCATAAGTATAATGAACACCTTGGCAAAAATCTATGATATGCTTTTGATGAGACGGTTAAGTTTATGGTTTAATATAGATAAGTGTCAGGCCGGAGCTCAGAAGGGTAGAGGGTGTATAGAGCAGATTTTGGCTTTAAGGTTACTGATGGATTATGCTGCTTGCAAGAAGCAAAAATTGTATATCGTTTTTGTGGATTTTAGTAAGGCGTACGACAGGGTACCAAAATATGATTTAATAGAGTGTCTCAAGTCGGTGGGATGTGGAAGGGTTATGTTGTCAGCTATCCAAAATATTTATTCATGTACAAAAAGTGTGTTAAAATCTGCTATAATAACAACATCTATAGGTATACGCCAAGGAGCTCCTACGAGCTGCATTTTGTTTGTCATTTATATGGATAAAATGGTGAGAATGATTAAAGAAAAAGTGAGAATTGATGGTTTTTTGGGAACTTTACATACTCTTTTAATGATGGATGACACGGTGATTGTAAGTACATCTCGTGAAAAGTGCATATCAAAACTTGAGGCTCTATTAGATTATTGTAATGCTTATGGTATGGTGATTAATGAAAAGAAGACAAAGTATTTTGTTGTTAATGGAAAAGACAGAGATAAAGCATCAATAGTGATAAACAACATAAAAATAGATTATTGTAAAAAGTATCTATACTTAGGTGCATGGTTTACTGATGATGCAAATATGCACTCAGTACTTAAACAGCATGAAATCGATGGTACGGCAACAGTCAATAAGTTTAGTATATTCTGTATAAATAACATGAGTATGCCCTATGCATATAAGGTTAAAGTTTTTAAAGCTGCTTTGAGTTCTTCACTTTTGTATGGCTCTGAGAGTTGGTTCACAAGTAATTTAGCTTGCATGGAAAAACTTTATAACAGGGCAGTAAAGTGTTTATTGGGAGTGAGAAACAACACTCCAATATCCTTATGTTTAATAGAAAGTGGTTTGGAAACTTTAGTACATGAAGTTAATGAAAGAAGAAGGGGATTTTTAACCAAAAAAATGCAACAGGTTAACAATGAAGAACCTTTCTATGTGGTATTTGACATCTGCAGACGGGAAAATACACCTGGTTATCAATTCTTAAATTCATATATTGCAAATAATGTGGAAGCTTCTGCTCTAAGTGGAATAAAATCTGTAATACTGAATAAACCCGAAGGTGCCACAAAATATCTTACATATAGACAAATTTTAAATAGTCAGTTGACAGTACATAAAGTGTATAGTAGCAAAGAGTTTGTACCAGATTATTTGCGAATGGCATTCACAAGGTTAAGAGTAATGTCTCATGAGTTGCGTGTAGAGACTGGAAGGTGGAGCAGAACACCAAGAGAAATGAGAGTATGTGCTTGTGATCAAATGGCAGTTCAGAGTGAAGAACATGTGCTAATTGAGTGTCCTTTCTCCCAACCAGTGAGACAAAAATATAATATGTTAAACTATCTGAGTGTCCAATCACTTTTGAATGAAGAGCTTCATATTACCGAGTTGTGTCAATATATTTATGAAGTATTAAAGTTGTACAGATAAGGAAGAGATTCAACCTTGTAATGAGGAAAGCATTGATTTTTGTATGTATAGGTTAATTTGTAATATTTGGATGTATTCTATTCTTCTAACTGTATTTCAGAATTAGGCATTAAGGTAAATATGATTATTTACTTTTGTTGGTAAGTTTGTGATAATATGTGTATTATTCTTTAGGCTAAGATTTTTTTGATGGACAAAATATTGTTTCTATTACTTATGCTATTTTGTGCAAAAAGAAAAAATTTAATATATTTTTGTAATACTTTTGTAATATTTTGTCAATAAACTATATGTCAGTATATTTATGAAGTACTAAAGTTGTACAGATAAGGAAGAGATTCAACCTTGTAATGAGGAAAGCATTGATTTTTTGTATGTATAGGTTAATTTGTAATATTAGGATGTATTCTATTCTTCTAACTGTATTTCAGAATTAGGCATTAAGATAAATATGATTATTTAATTTTGTTGGTAAGTTTGTGAGAATATTTGTATTGTTCTTTAGGCTAAGATTTTTTGATGGACAAAATATTGTTTCTATTACTTATGCTATTTTGTGCAAAAAGAAAAAATTAATATATTTTTGTAATACTCTTGTAATATTTTGTCAATAAACTATATATATATATAGTTGTCAGGTACTGTAGGGGATGTTTGAGTGGGAATATATGTAGTTGTGACTGTTATGTCTGATGTGTTGCCAGTGCATACATTAACTGATTATATTTCTTTGGTAGTCATGGGGGGGAGGAAGGATATGTGCACCAAGGTGATGAGTCCACTGCCGCCAATTCGGTCTCTTCTAATGGTGATGAAGTTACTGAATATGGGTGTTTTATGTGATCTGTATAGTTTCGTTTCTTGTAAGAATGAATTGTGTATATTAAACTTTGATGAAGTATGTATATTCTTGTTTTTTTGTGTGTGTATGTTTTTGCCATCTCTCTATAGACTCTTGATATTTTGTGTCCAATGTATGTTAGGCACTGCTACAGGGGGGTTAGGAAAGGATGGGGATGTTGGTAGGTGAGGCAGTATGAGAGGTTTGCAATGATGCTTGAGGTGTTGGGGATGTTGATGGTATTGGAACACTGGGCTGATTGGGGGAATGAGGTGTGGAAGAAGTAGGGGATGGGTATGCAAGGAAAGTGAAGGAGGCATTTTGAGCAGATCTAAGTATTTGTGTAGTACTTCACATTAGCAAGTGTTGCACAGGTGAAATGGGTTCAGTTTCTTCATAAGTTGGCTCAAAGTGATTGCTATGAAGCTTGTTGGACTTATGTTTGTAGTTGGGTCCTGGGTTGCTCTAGATGCATCCCACTAGAAGAAGTCTTTAAGAAGTAACAGCGGGAATCACTTCTTGGTGTAGAAAAAATTGTGTTCTTGTGTTTAAAGCTTAGGTCTCTGCACAGGTAACTAAAGCCTATCCCAGTTTCTAGTGCCCTTGAGGATCAGGGGTTGGTTTTGGCAGTTTAGCCACTTTTACCGTTTCTCTTCTGAGTCGGTTGGCCTCCTCTACTAATTAGCAGCTCCATAGGGCAGAATGCTGACGAGAAGACAAAATGTAGACATTCAGAATGTCAACCAACTCAGAGGAGGAGCTGTAAAAAAGGCCAGACTGACAACTAACCCATAAGAAACTGGGTGAGGCTTCGGTCACCCAAGCGATTACCTCGTCTCTCAGCTCAAGGCACACAAAAATTTTTCCTACACCGGGAAATGATTCACTGGGGGCATTTCTCAAACACTCCTTCTAGCTGCAAACTTTGAGAGCAACCCAGGACACAACAATAAACACATATAACCAACAAGCCACGCACCCACACTTTGAGCCAACACACTAAAGGTTCAGTTTTCTGCAACTCATGCAGAAACTGAACACACTTCACCTGCACAACACTTGCTGACATACAACACTACATGAATGCTTTAATGTACTCACTATGCTTCCTACACCCTTCTTTAAACCTATCTCCTATTCCTTCACACCCAATCCTCCCAAACTGCCTATCCTTCCAATTCCATCAACATCCCCTGCATCACTGAAACAACCTTCTAATTGTTCCCATTGCACCTAAACCACCTCCTAAGACCCCTGCAGCAGTACCAAGCACTGTAGATATGCGAGATAAATACAGACACAATGATATATTATAATGTATCATTCATTATATTATGTAACCATTTCTTGTACCATATATTTACGATGTTTATTATGTACTATGCATTCATATCTCACATTTAATTACCCATGTTTCTTTTTACTACATTAGCTAATATTTGCATTTTGCGGCATCGATGCGAGACGCAGCAACTATGTAAATGCCTAGCCTCTCGCTTGCGCAGTGTAGTCGACTTCGCCCACTAAAGACGACTAGGTGTTTGCTGTTCTCCCTTCTTCTATATATATAACTTTATTGTGATTGTAGTTTTAAGTGATAGAACTTCATTGAAGAAGGTGTTTCCTTCCAGAACTACCGACATCGAGACATACATGACGCAGAGTAACTTCTCAGTAGGTTCCAAGTTACATTACATGTAAGCTTGGGCCGGCAGCCATCTCCCCTACATCTTCATGTAACTGATTATTTATAAAGAAACTCTTGGACTAGTGCAACAGCATTGATAGTATTATATAGTGTAGTGTGTGCAGTGCAGTGCATGTTACAGTGTTCAAACTGTATTTCTTGTTTTTTTCAGGGGAATAACTGCACTTTAATGGTCCAGCTCGCTCCGCTAAGCGACATACCTCTACTCACATCAAGCACTCTAAGTGCACTGAGCTGGCCTCCCGCTGGGCAACTCGCTGCAGCTCATAAGCAAACTAATGCACATACACACACACTCCTCTGTTGCTGGAAACTTATATAAATACTCCTGTTCCTATTTTACACATTTTTTTTTTTCTGCTGCTTTGACCATCCAAGAGTGATATGGACTATCATGAAAGGTTATCCTCCTCCTGCTGAATGTGAGGACACCCAACATGACCAGTTGGACTTGGAAAGTGACCCAGGTTGAAGCCATGGCCCACAGTGGACCATACTGGGCCACTCAAGAGAGCCCCCGAGTTCCATTCTCAGTCTACATTACAGCCATCCTAACAGATCTTCTGCTGCTGAATTCCTGCACTTGATTAAATACCTTGAGGAGTCCAAATATTTTGATGCGACTTGCAGACGGGAAGAAGTGGAAGCTAGAAGACTGGAAAAGGACAGCAGAAGGAGACATGAAGAAGTTAGATGCCGTGCGGAGGAAGCTAGGAGGATAGAGGATGAAGCTAGACAAAGGGAAGCTAATGAACGTTTCATGACCTTTATGTAGCTATTATTGGCACCCAAGAAAACCGTGCCAGCTGAACCTCATTTTACAGCTTCACCTGCAATATCTCTGACCTCTACAGCTACATCTACAGCTCCTATGATTTCTACAGTTACACCTACAACCTCTACAATTTCTGCAGCTGCATCCACAGTTCCTGCAACTTCTACATCATCACCTACAGCTCCCATTTCTCAGAAACCAATGGCATAGAGCCCCCCAACATTACACAAGCTGATGCTACATATCAGATTTTTTGGGAGTGCCATCAACGTTGGAACGATTTCTCCATTTTCAGAAGATGCTGAGAGAAAAACAATTGATTCAATTACAGATGTGCATGTGTCTAGACGTATAAAGGATACTAGAATGTACCCTCGGAATTGCCCCAAATACAGATTTGACAGTAAATGAAGTTCTGGATTAGCTACAGTCATACATCAAAGGCCAACGTAATAAAGCTTTATGTAGGCACTAATTCCTGTGTACCAAACAAGCTGACGGTGAGCCTCTCTCCGACTTTCACATGCGACTGAAGAATCTGACTGAGGAGGTAGACCTATGTTCAGGTGATCCACTGACCTGTGCTGGCACTCAATTAAAATGGTAATATTAATATGCGTCAGGGATGAGGAGTTGATTCAGCACCTAATTTTAATGGACACATGGGCATCATTACAGGATGTCGTAAACAAACTGCTAACGCTCGTACAAGACTACCCGAAGTACAGCCTCTGCAATCCACTCCTCAATAAGTCAGATGTGCACCATCTCCTCCTATAAAAGTAATAAAAGTCAAACAAGTAAGGATACTTCTCTTCGGACTTCAGCTTCAGGACATCGCAAGAAGCCTCCAACTTCCCATCCGACTTCAATTACAAGTGGACCCTGCCAGTTTTCTACACGTCAGCATGGCCCTGGGAAGTCCCAAAGTGCCAAGGGCACCTGTCACAATTGCGGCTGCCGGGGTTACTGGGCCAACACCGCCAAGGATGCCCAGTTCCATTTTTGTAGCAAGACAGAACACTAAGACAAGTGCTGCTGAACAAGGATGAAGGGCAACGGACAGGGTGGTTCTAGCAAGGGTAGAGCATCTCCCTCTTCTCGATGATCCTCGGCAAGGAAGAATAGCAACTGTCGTCGTATTGGATCAGCTAGTTCCTCTTATAACAAGACTCCAAAGCCTATATGTATCCGTCTGGTATTTGGTAAAGATACGTCACGCTCCAGATGCTTGCAGACATCACCATTATAAGCAAATGGCAACTTAATATTCTCCGCATTCCTCGAAGTAGCTTGCACCCCCCGTCTCTCATGACTATGCTTACTGCAGATGGTTCCAAGATGGCCCTTCTCCTTGGTTCTTTCCATGCCTACCTCCACTTCAGCACAAAGTCCTGTAGTGCCAAGATACAAGTCCATGAAGCAGTTCAAACCCAACTCCTCTCGTATGCTCATCGCCAGGAGTTGGAGATAATCTCGCCTGACTTCCCGAAACCGATTTTGGAGGGGAAACATGTCAATAGGTGTTCTCAATTGCCCTTCTTTGCTACCATGTCCCCTTTTGCTGCAAAGGATTACTTTTTTCAGGAATTTAAGGATGTACTGGTCTCTAAGGCGGATCTAAATACGGCCCCACTGAAGCCGATGGTGGGCCAACCAATGAGAATTCCCCTGAAGGATGATGCTGTACTGTACTGTTCGCCATCCATACACCAAAACCAAACTTCTTCGCATTCCAGAGCAAAGGTAAAGAGGAACTCGATTCTATGGTCCAACAGGGAATCATCAAGACAGTTGGCGACAACCCACTGGAATGGTGTCACCCTTTCGTGTCAGCTCAAAAGCTCGAGGTGTTCGTATCACAGTTGACATCACAGACCTCAACCGTCGGGTGTCAGGGCTGACTTGCCCCTCTCCAATGCCCTTCACCGCCGTCCGCAGTGTCGCACCGTTGGCACGTTACTTTACCACAGCAGATGCCTTATGCCTGTACAGGGGGTCCCTGATTTACGTCAGGGTTCTGTTCCTGACAGCTGACAAACTGGATTTCGATGCGAGTCGGAAAACACCTAAATTCGAACCTAGGCCCCCCACCAATGCTAAAAATAAATACTGTAAAACACAGAAAAATAATCTAAGTTCTTAATGTAATATATAAAAAATAAGAGTACACTATACAGTTCTGCCTACCTTTATCACTGTGGTTGGTTTGCATCTGGATAACTGCTATGTTGAAAAATTTATTTATTTATAATTTATTAATCATTTACAGTATTTGCCTCTGATGTAACGGCGAAACGACTTAACTCATAAGAACTTAAAACGAGGACCCCCTGTACAGGCAAATGGAACTCGCCGAGGAAGATCAATACCTCACTACTTTCATCACCCCATATGGACGTTTCAACACTGCAGAAGACCCATTGGCTTTGCAGCTACTGGTGACGCCTTCTGCCTCCGCGGTAACATGGCCCTTCAAGGTATAGAAAATTGTGTTAAGGCTGTTGACGATATTCTCCTCTATTATGAAGATTTCTCGATACATCCACAAAGAATACACCAGATGCTCTCTAGGTTCTGCAAATAAGGGATCAGCATGAACATAGAAAAGCTTGTGGTTTGCTGCGCATAGTGTGAGCTGTGGATACAACCTCTCATCAGATGGAATTTCCACAGACAAGGACAAGGTAAGTGCCATTTGCAACTTCCCTACTCCCGCCAACCTGACTAATCTTCATTCATTAATGGGCGTGGTGAACCAGTTGGTAGACTTTATCCCAGACACTTCCTCTCCACTCAACCTCCACGCCCCCTGATAAGCCCCAAGAGGACGTTTACATGGACCGTGGATCACGATGAGGCATTCTGCCGGGTCAAGACAGCACTCCATTGATGCCTTGGCCTGATGAGGGCCATATTTTTGCTTATCCTGTGTCATGCTTTTTTAGAAAAAAAAAAGAGAAAGAGAGAGAGAGAGGCCATCTTTGAATTGAGGTCACCACTCGAAATGATGTTTGGAGTATTGGTAACGCAATGTAAATGTTGGATGCAGTTGATAGGTACTCTGAAGGACGTGTAAGTTGGGATTTATGTATTCATAATAGTTATGATGTGTTGTCAGTGCACTCTTTTGTTGTATTTCTGTGGCAGTGTCATGTGGGGGAAAGAATGATTTTGTGCGCACTGGTGTCAGTGAAGTTAATGGATTTGTGTACCCGGGTAAAGAGTCCACTGCTGCCACTCCCGTTCCGGTCATGTCTATTGGTGACGAAGTTATATAACTTGGGTGTTTTGTGTCTTTAGTTTTGTTTTGTTTTTTATAAGATAGCAATGTTTATATTGTGCTATTTGATATTTTTTTTCTTTTAGGTTATCTATGTTCAATTTTAGAATATTTCTGTTATGTGTGCAATGTGTGTTAGGTGCTGCTGTAGGGGGTTAAGAGGTGTATGTGTGTGGGTGAGGTGAGGGGGGGTGTTTAGGATGTTGATGGTATTGATAGGATGGGCAGACTGAGAGTATGGAGTGTGGAAAATGTAGGGGATGGGTGTGGAGGAAGGTGTAAAAAGCACTGAGAGCAGATCCAAGTATTTGTGTACACTTTCACGTACGTAAATACTGTACAGGTGAAAAGGGTCCAGTTTCAGCAGGAGTTGCAGAAAATTTAATCTTTAGTGTGTCTGCTCAAAGTGATGGGTGTGAAGAATGTTTGATATATATATTAGTAGTTGGTTCATGGTTGCAAATGCAAACAAAAACCTACCCATGTATTTTGTTTGTATTACTGTAGCATTACATTATTATTTAAGTATAATAATTCATTCATACTGCATACTTTGTTTTATGTAGTAGTTAAGAAGCATCAGAGAGGACTGTAATTATTACACAACGTTCCATAACCCATTGTTCCAGAGCCTTGTTGAAGAGTGATAGAGAGATTCTTCTTCCAAAGACAAAGACCAGGGAGTTCCACTTCCAGAGAGGTCCAAACATCTTTCTCCACTAAATTATGTTCAGAAAAGATTGTTCTGTACTTGCTATGCCTTGGTGCTTTTCCAAGGTGTGATAATTTATGGGTAGTGAAGAAATCTCTGGATATTTCATATGTCGGTGAAGCATCAGTACAAAACAACCTCTGTGGCTAGAGGGAGTCTCCTAGAAAGTACTGCCAGAGAATCATTTCCAGGTATAAAAAACATTATTACGTTGAGTTCTGCTGAGATGAGGGAAATGCCCAGTGACTAAAGCCACTCTGAGGTTCTCGCGCCCTGTGAGGGATAGGGAATAATTGTTGCAGTCTGGACACGCGCTGTTCCTCTTCTGAGTTGGTTGGCTCCCTCTTACTATATTTGCAGCTAATATTGCTGGCACTCCATAAACCCACAGTGTGCATTATTGGGGATCTAAGGAGGCATAAGAGCATGATTCAAACTGAAAGATATTCAGCAAGTAAGTGTATTCCTGTAGCTGTAAGGTTAGATGTCGTAGCTACGAATGTAAAAAATAAAAACTTCTACAACATAACATATATATAAAATGGTAATATTTGGTACATGTTAACCATTCACCCTACATGGACCATCTTGAGTAACAAAAGACATTACTGCGATAGTTCAGAGGCTATCCATAAGTAAAAGCAAAAACTGATAAAGATATACATTAGCAGTCTCACAAATGAACGCCAACAAACAAGTCAAAATTTACCACATCCATAGAGTATAAGAGGTAGAAATACACTTTAAAAAATAAATCATCTTAAAAGCCATAGGCTGAAAGGTACCTTAACTTATTCTTAATATGCATATACTTCAAGGCACCTGAATAAACCATATCAGTGACAGCATAAACGATAAAGCTTTCAGAAATACATATTTATGGATTGCCCAAAAGCTGCCTAAATCAACCAAAAAGAACGAGACACAAAGGCTGAAAGAATAACAACTTCCCACTAGCACCTTGTTCAGTCGAGGAGAAATTTTCATATGAGAGCAGCAGAAAAGTAGATCTACGCTAAACTATAAAAACACAGTGGATATCATACTCCCTACATCAGCGAGCAAGTGGGACAGTGAGATCCTTCCCTTTAACAGTTGACAAACGTAAACAACTATACACCTGAAGTCAAGACTGCAAACTGGCACAAAAAGGCATCCACACCTTTGACTTATACTAGAAAAAATATTATGGCAAACACCTGAGATACTGACAACTCTTCCAGATAAACAATGCTTGTGAAGAGTAATACAAATAAAACTAGACAAAAATTTATTATTTCACGCACAATAAATATGTACAAGCAAGTACCATTATTTTGAACTATCAATGGAGGAGGACAATGTACATTCTCCAAACAAAATTCTATAACACTACCTATGAGCATTCGAATTGAGAAGTGACAAACCTGTGTTCAACTCCACCACGGAATGTTAGGGAAGGTATCCAGCCTTACTTCCCCAGCTCCAACTTGTCTGAGGCCATCCTGGTTTGAATGGGTATAATAGCGACATAAAATGGCAAACAAAGTCTTATCTATTCCATACCAGTTATGGCTGATCACTGTGGGTTGAAATTTTTTTCTCAGTTGCTCAGTGCTGCTTTATCATGCATCAAGTGGATTCTTTTAGGAAATCAAACACAGAAGCTCCCCTACAGATGAGCAACCAAGGTACGAACATTCGCAAATGCAAACAAAAACCTACCCATGTATTTTGTTTGTATTACTGTAGCATTACATTATTATTTATGTATAATAATTCATTCATACTGCATACTTTGTTTTATGTAGTAATTAAGAAGCATCAGAGAGGACTGTAATTATTAAACAACGTTCCAGGACCCATTGTTCCAGAGCCTTGTTGAAGAGAGTGATAGAGAGATTCTTCTTCCAAAGACAAAGACCAGGGAGTTCCACTTCCAGAGAGGTCCAAACATCTTTCTCCGCTAAATTATGTTCAGCAAAGATTGTTCTGTACTTGCTATGCCTTGGTGCTTTTCCAAGGTGTGATAATTTATGGGTAGTGAAGAAATCTCTGGATATTTCATATGTCGGTGAAGCATCAGTACAAAACAACCTCTGCTGAAGATACTTTTCTGGAAAATTGTCTTCAGCTCATATTACAAGCAAAAGATACTCCATTGTTGAAGAAATTTCTCGGGAAGAGCTATTAACTCTTACGGATTTAATAGTACAGTAAAGTATGACACATCTGTGACCAATAGCTGACTTAACAACCATACCTTGATCGATCAGGAGCTCCATCTACATTTGTAACCAGTAATTGAATTAAAAACTTTACTCTTGATGAATCTGGAACACCAGATTCATTTGTAACCTGTAGTTCAATTAAAAATCTTACCTTTGATGGATCTGGAGCACCGGCTACTTTCAGTGTAAAAGGAGAACCTGGTACATGATCGCCCTCATATTTAACATTTAATGCATGGCGCCCAGACTCCTGCAAAGATAAAAAATAATTACATGCCTCCAACTTTAATAAAAATTATGGTAATCTAGTTTCAGACACAATTATTAATCATATTAGTATAACAAAAGCTTATATAAAGTTGAAGACAGTAGTCATGATTTCATCAATATTACATCTGGGTATATTACAATTGTAACTATAAGAAGTAGATATGTGAATAAACGAGTGTAAAAAGCAAATATGTGAGAATATCAATATTACTTAGCGTATGTAACATGAATGCAAAAATTTGAAGAGTGCAACCTTACCTGGGGTCTAATATTGAGAGTAAAAGTACCATCCCCATGGTCATCAAGGTCACACAATGCAACCTTTTGTGGTCCTGTACAAGTTACAGTCAGTTCCCCTGGCCCTGCTCTTCTAGTGTCAATAAACGATTTTATTTCATGTCCTACCATTCCATGTCGAAGACCCTCCCCAGAGCAAACTACTCTTGAGGCATCAGCAACGCTTTCCACATTTACTTTTAATGGGCAGCCACGTACTTGGCGATCAGACCACATGACGTTTAGTAAATAAGCACCTGGCAAGACTGGTGTGTATACTGCACGCCAAATGCCACCTCCTTGATGTGACAAAGAAATGGGGACATCAGTCTTTGTACCACTCATGGTCACATCTGGAGCTCCTGGGCCAGCTGCTGAACCATCAATGATGAATTCTGACTGATCACCACATCGAGCTGTGGTTAGTCCATGGCCTCTGAGAGTTACACGAGTATGATCGCCTGATGTAGCCGGCTCAGCCCAACCATGCACTGGCATATTTGGCAATGGTAAATTAGAATACCAGAGATGTAGTTCATAGGCTCCTTCTCCTGGGGGTGTAAAAACTAATCGAGACCGTGAGCCAGTTTGCTCCAAACAAGCTTCTAAAGGTCTACCCTCGTGCGTTACTTCTGCTTTTAGCCTTCCTGGTCCAGCTTCACTAACATCAAATGCCAGTCTCTTTTCCTCTCTAGGTGTCAGCTCTAAGCGACCTTCCGCATCTTGTAAACTTGACCAGCCGCCAATAAGTCTTACACGAGCTGGGTCTACTATTTTTGGATGAAAAGGACTACCAGCAACATCCCTCTTATTCCACTGAACACGCACATCAAATATACCAACTTCATGCGGAACATAAGTAACCTGTTAAAAAAAA
This sequence comes from Halocaridina rubra, assembly GCA_037179515.1. Lineage (NCBI taxonomy): Eukaryota > Metazoa > Arthropoda > Malacostraca > Decapoda > Atyidae > Halocaridina > Halocaridina rubra. The sequence continues at coordinate 15,014 of JAXCGZ010019108.1, forward strand.
TAATTATAACCTAGTCGCTTTCAGTCTCAGAAATTATTTCAAGAAAAGACAATTGCAATATCTTCACTTAAAGCTATAAGAATTGTCTTCCTGTAAGACATTTTTTTATATGCTAAAAGTGTGCTCTTCAGTTCCACATTTGAAATTCAGCACAGAAAATAATTATATATATACTTTGTGCAAATTGAGCTGACACGTATGAGCTGCAACTCAGTGAACTAGGTTGAGGAATTCTAAACTGCACCTGCATTAAGTACCAACAACAGAATGGACAAGTATACTACTACAATCCTAAAAGAGCACAAAAATTGAATGTGCAGTACACTTATCAGATGATAGTAATAAATTTACCTGATAAAGACCCTCCTCTTGTTTGCGAACACTAACTCGTGCTACACTGTCTGGCCCATCAACTGTTACATGGGGTTCACCTAACAAACCACGGCCATCAATAGTAAACATTAATGGAGTGTCTACTGCACCTCCCTCTAAACCTGAACCCTTTACAGTTGCCAAGCCGGATTCACCAACATCTACTACTACTGGGGATCCAGGTACCTGAGAAAAAGTTTAATACTGATGTTATCAAAGTATTATTAGTGACATGGACTTCATAGCCTTTTATCAATAAAGTGAATGAAGGATAAAATCTCCATTTTCACTTTCTTATTAATTATTTGGCAAACTGTCAATTACACTTTTTTACATTATCGTCTTCAAACTACTTTGTATGCCTCACCTCTTCCCCACCATAAAATATGATTACTCTGTATTGTCCTGGTGCATCTGGTATCCATTCAACAAATTCACCTGCTGGACCAGTCTTCACCTCCAGAGGTGTCATTACCCCAGATGGCGCTTCCACATTTACTTCTAAGTCTGCAGCTCCTGCTTCAGCTGTATCCACTATATAATTTAAAATAAATATTCTATGATTAATCAACATATTTTCTCATTTATACACCAGATATTCGGCTGTTGCCAACACCAAATATTGTTAACTTTTTATTTAGACAAGCAAATATCACTCATACACAAAGAACATCTCAAACACTATCAAATATAAATGTAGGTAGGTATATAAGTCAGTACTTACATTTGAACATACAAGGCTCCCCAACTGCTGTGGTAGTCTTATTACTTTCTAAAATAACTCGAGATGCATCATAAGCTGTACATTGGAATGGAGAGCCTTTAACATGTGTCGTTGAATATAAGACTTCGATCTTGTAATTTCCAGGAGTGTGAGGTGTATATTCAGCCAGCAAATTACCATCTTTTTGTTGATAACACTTTACAGGGACAGCCCAATCCTGTGGCCCCGTTATGAGGACATCAAAATCTTTGGAAGGCTGGCCTAAGGTTTCAATGACAAAGGAAGTGGCTTTGTTGACCCGTGCTTGATGTAATCCCAGTCCTGTGGCTGTCACAGCATGGCCTGTAGCAGGGTTACGGACTGGTACCTCAAATGGGCCACCTGTAGGAAAAAAGACATACATTTCTGTATCTCAAAATATACATGGCAGATAAGGTACCATAATACCTCTTTTTTAATACTGAAAAAGCCTTCAGCATCTAATACATCATTAAATACAAATTTTATTCAATGGAACAAAATATCACTGGAGAAATAATCAGAGCAGATGGGGGAAAAAGATTATTCCAACTAAACTTTGTACTTGAAGTCTTTTAAGATAATATCAAACAAGTGAAAAAAAAAAGTATATTTTAAGATTCGTTTTTTTACTTCCGATCGATAAATGTAACAAGAAACACTCATAGAATTTATATAATACCATTGTATGTAACTAAAACTATTCCTACTTTCAGGATAGAGGACATTTTTCCAATCTAAATATTAAATGTGATGTGCATTTACATAAACTAGACAGAAGTGCAAAAAGTGGATTCAGGTGAAGCTTTGGATAGTTAACCAAAGAGACTTGACCAAAAAAATGTTGGTGCATTGGATTATGTGTTTTACTTTTATTTCTGTTTTTTTCCATCAGTATCTTTGATGGAATAGCCATATTTAGGGTGAATGCATATATCAGACATACATATATAATGTTCTCGTGTAATACATTTAAGGATACCAGCAAATTAGACTGAAATCATAATGCTGGAGTGTTGTAGTGTATGATACGTTTTTATTAATATATTTTATTTTTCCATCAGTATTTTGGATGGGATAGCCATATATAACTCGTATAATACATTTAAGGATACCAATAAAGTTGCTGTTGGTGCTAGGGAGCAATTATGATGAGATCATCTGACTCTGGAAACAAAGATACTTTGGTACTGCATTTCCTTAATTTACATCTGGGATGTGATCTTGGCTGACAGACTGTAACATGAATATTTCCTATTTATAAACAAAATACAGTTATATTGGATATGATAAAAGACAGATATAGATTCTATTTATATCTAGCCAATAACGTATAATGTTCCTTAACAATACAGTGGTGTATATATATATATATATATATATATATATATATATATATATATATATATATATATATATATATATATATATATATATATATATATATATAATATATATATATACATATACACCTTGTTCCTTTTATACGCGATTTTTTTATATGCGAAATTGCAATAACGCCCCCAAAAAATAATAGTTTTTTTTTTTTTTTCCCACACACACCAGGATGGACCAAAAAATGATAAATTAAACAGCCTTTATTAGGCTGTAAAGAGAAACAGATGGAGAGTGTAATGACCTGTCAGATGTGAAGGGATTATAAAAGATGTGTAATGAATATCCAGCTCTCTGCTGGGTTTTAATATACCTCTGCATTACTCTCATGATGTCTATTCCAAAAATTCTCCTTAGATATTATTATTATTATTATTATTATTATTATTATTATTATTATTATTATTATTTATTATTATTATTATTTTTAACAATAATTTTCCTTTGATGATGATTGTGGAGATTATTGTTATTATTATTATTATTATTATTATTAATATCATTATTATTACGAGTTTGTAATTAAACCATTATTTTTACAATAAATAATGTAGTTTTGGTTGAATGAACAAGAGTTAATTACAGATTCTCTCTCTCTCTCTCTCTCTCTCCAACATTGTATTCTACCCAATAGGATGGGTGTATATATAATGTATAATGATGATGATCTTTTCTTATCGTAATCCTCTTTGTACTGGTGGAAGAAGCCTCCCCGGGCGCTTATTTACTATATTAAAAAATAATAATAATAATAATATAGTAAATAAGCACCCGCGGAGGCTTCTTTCACCAGTACAAAGAGGATTACGATAAGAAAAGAGTCATCATCATTATACATTATATATACACCCACCCTACCTCTGTCATATGTCTATCTAATCTACATTTAAGGTGTCTAAGTAATACAATTCAGAATCTGAATTCCAGATCAAAACTTAGCACAAGGGTCTGCCCCTCTCTTTTTTCTCTCTTACTTTATTTAAATTTCGTGCTTTTCCCTCCAATTCCCTTATATCCTTAATCCCCTCCCTTTTTTTTTCCCCTCCTATCCTATCCCATTTATTATCCTACTAGGAACACTACGGTATTACCAAGCCAATTTTCACCAATTTCCCTTCTGAACCTAAATTTATCAAGATTAAATCCATTACCCATTACGAGTCCTGGTTTGATCATGAATTTTTAAAACTTTATTAATATCACCCTTGTTAATCCCCTTAAACCATTTATACACCTCAATCATATCCCCCCTAACTCTTTGCCTCTCTAGAGGATGTAGATTAAGTTTTTTTAATCTGTCATATGGTAGATTTAGGCATTGCAAAATTATTTTTTTTTCGTTTTTTAGGCTTGCTTTGGTTATTTATAGTTCGTATTTTATCTTTGTATACATTTGCAGATAGAGGTTCGTTCTCCTGCAACCTCCTCCTCTTCTACCACATAAGTTACTTGCTCACTGCCACCATGCATGTCCCAGTGTACTGTATAACTGTTGCCCACTGCATAATAGAGTAAAGTATAGTAATGTATGTTAATTTCTAGTTGTAAAGTGAATATGAATATCTTTTGTATACTCTTAAAAATTGATACAGGGCTTTCTGCTTTGCTATGTAGTAATAAAATATGTTTTTTACTTATCTTATATCTTTGACATGGTGTGTCTATGTAAGGTTTGGAACGTATCTATGCCCTTTATCATTGTTTCCTATGGAAAATAACTCGTTTTTTCACGCGATTTTCCATTTACCCGACCCTTCTGAGAACCTATCTAGGTGTTATTCTGAGAACTAGGTGTGTGTATATATATATATATATATATATATATATATATATATATATATATATATATATATATATATATATATATATATATATATATATATATATATATATATATATATATATATATATATATATATATATATATATATATATATATACACACAGTGGTGACCCCAACCCACGAACTTAATCCGTTCCCAAAAACTGTTCTTGGGTTGAATTGTTCATGGGTTGGATTTATTTTTCCCAGTGTAAACTTGTAAATTCAATTAATCCATTCCTGGTCACAATAAATATTCATTTAAAACAAGAAATTTCACTAAAAACAAGAAATATAATACAGGTTATATGTATTTCAGCTGTAAAAGGAAAATTACATTAATAACAGAAAGGAATTCTACTCTACTAAAGTAAAACATGTGCATATTCAGGTATAAAGTATACACTAGTTGATACCCACTATAAATAGCAAAGTTCAAGACTTAGAAAAGGTTGTCACATTCTCCCACTAATAACAAATACTGTAGGAAAGAGTACATACTGTAGATAAAAAAAAATAATGTAGGTACGAAACAGTATTGTGTTTACCTTTGTGGATGATTGTTGCTGGCATATGTGGATGGTGGTGGAGGAGGGGGACTAAATTTGGTAGGAGAGGGCTATATGAAAGGTAAAACAATGGAAAATAAAGCAAGAACTCTGAACAGATCACGAACGAACCACACAGCGCGGGCACCAATGCAAAAATGAGAGCTGGCGAGTGGGACATGTGGTGGCTTGGCTAACACCTGCATGTTCGTGGGTTGGGGTAAAAATTTGATAAAAATTTTGTTTATGGGTTGGTTTGTTCGTGGGGTGGGGTCATCACTGTGTGTATATATATATATATATATATATATATATATATATATATATATATATATATATATATATATATATATATATATATATATATATATATATATATATATATATATATATATACACCTAGTTCTCAGAATAACGCCTAGATAGGTTCTCAGAAGGGTCGGGTAAATGGAAAATCGCGTGAAAATCGAGTTATTTTCCATAGGAAACAATGATAAAGGGCATAGATACGTTCCAAACCTTACATAGACACACCATGCCAAAGATATAAGATAAGTAAAAAACATATTTTATTACTACATAGCAAAGCAGAAAGCCCTGTATCTATTTTTAAGAGTATACTAAAGATATTCATATTCACTTTACAGCTAGAAATTAACATACATTACTATACTTTACTCTATTATGCAGTGGGCAACAGTTATACAGTACACTGGGACATGCATGGTGGCAGTGAGCAAGTAACTTATGTGGTAGAAGAGGAGGAGGATGCAGGAGAACGAACCTCTATCTGCAAATGTATACAAAGATAAAATAAGAATTATAAATAACCAAAGCAAGCCTAAAAAACGAAAAAAAAAATAATTTTGCAATGCCTAAATCTACCATATGACAGATTAAAAAAACTTAATCTACATTCTCTAGAGAGGCACAGAGTTAGGGGGGATATGATTGAGGTGTATAAATGGTTTAAAGGGATTAACAAGGGTGATATTAAGAAAGTTTTAAAAAATCATGATTAAACCAGAACTCGTAATGGGTAATGGATTTAATCTTGATAAATTTAGGTTCAGAAGGAAAATTGGTGATAATTGGCTTGGATAGGAGGGGAAAAAAGGGGAGGGGATTAAGGATATAAGGGAATTGGAGGGAAAAGCACGAAAATTAAATAAAGTAAGAGAGGAAAAAGAGAGGGGCAGACCCTCGTGCTAAGTTTTGATCAGGAATTCAGATTCTGAATTGTATTACTTAGACACCTTCAAATGTAGATTAGATAGACATATGACAAGAGGTAGGGTGGGTGTATATATAATGTATAATGATGATGATCTTTTCTTATCGTAATCCTCTTTGTACTGGTGGAAGAAGCCTCGCGGGTGCTTATTTACTATATTATTATTATTATTTTTTTTAATATAGTAAATAAGCGCCCGTGAGGCTTCTTCCACCAGTACAAAGAGGATTACAATAAGAAAAGATCATCATCATTATACATTATATATACACCCATCCTATTGGGTAGAATAGAATGTTGGAGAGAGAGAGAGAGAGAATCGGTAATTAACTCTTGTTCATTCAACCAAAACTACATTATTTATTGTAAAAATAATGGTTTAATTACAAATTCGTAATAATAATGATATTATTAATAATAATAATAATAATAATAATAATAATAATAATCTCCACAATCATCATCAAAAGAAAATTATTGTTAAAAATAATAATAATAATAATAATAATAATAATAATAATAAGATCTAAGGAGAATTTTTAGAAAAGGCATCATGAGAGTAATGCAGAGGTATAGTAAACCCAGCAGAGAGCTGGATATTCATTACACATCTTTTATAATCCCTTCACATCTGACAGGTCATTACACTCTCCATCTGTTTCTCTTTACAGCCTGATAATGGCTGTTTTATTTTATCATTTTTTGGCCCATCCTGGTGTCAAATTTTTTTTATTTTATTTTTTGCGGGAGGGGGAGCATTATTCGCGAATTCCGAGGTTTTTACTATTACTTTTGGGGGGCGTTATTGCAATTTCGCATATAAAAATATCGCGTATAAAAGGAACAAGGTATATATATATATATATATATATATATATATATATATATATATATATATATATATATATATATATATATATATATATATATATATATATATATATATATATATATATATATATATATATATATATAAAATTGTTTGATCATATGTAACAGTACAGTAGGACTAAGCATGGAAAAGTGAAGAGAGACTGTATCATTGTCTGTGTCATGAACATCTACAAAATTTGGGCTTTCTATAAATTTATTGCAATTAAAGTGTGAGTAATACATACTGACTTAAACCAAAGTTCCCAACATATCATTATCATTGCATTTGAGGTTACTGGTCAGCCACTACATTAAAAGTGTTGCGTATACCTTGAATATTTATCAAAAACAAAGGTATTAGCATGTGTGGATGCTGTGTATTAATATTTTTTTTCTTGTGTTAATATAAGTTTTTGCATGTCAGAATCTATAGAGTGTTGATGTATATGAGAGTGTTTGATTTTTATTTGAATAATAATAAATATAAATACAGTACAGGTAATCAATAATATTCTCTTTTAGAAAGATACACGTGAGATATTCTTTTAAAAAAGGATGATAGAAAATTATTTTAAAATTAAAATGTTAATAATTGGGTTACTACAGTTCTTGTTTTACAGTTCATTTGGATATTTAGTATTAAATATTGGGATGCTTAGATCAATAACCACTTGTACAAGTTTTTGCATTAAACAATGGAAAGAGTCAAGAATCATAGATACATAATGACCGTACATTATACTACTCTAGTATGTTAAAATATATTCTTCCAATTTCTTACCTTGGACAGGCACTCCACTATAACGCACATCTACCTTATGAGGTATGGGTGCTCTAGGATAAAAGAGTACTTGGTATAATCCTCCTCCTAAATCCCTTATGGAATGTTTTACATCTTGTCCTGCTGCTCTCACTCCCACAGATAAGGAACCTCTCCCAGCACCTGGAGTGAAATATAAAATCAATAGGAGACGGCTTTTAGATAATGAGAAGCATTACATTTTTTCTTTTTATGTGTCACTATCAGTCGTCATTCGGGGGCGGACACAAACAAATTGAGGCTGGGGAATTAAGGCTGAATAGCCCTTCCTATCACCCTGCTGTGGGATCGAAAGCAGGTTTGTCATTTCCGAAGTGGAATGTTCTGCCACTACGCTATGGTGGTATGGAGGTAACAAACGAGCACAATTTCAGTACCAGTTGTCTAGACCTATAATTGTGAAGAGATTGATAACATATAGGGTTACCGGTACTTTTATCATTATGCCCAGGATAATATATAAAATCTCTATTAATTACATATCAAATGGGTTTCCTACTAGAGACTGCACTAAAAAATGAGCATACTGTAGGTATATATGGGTTAGCAAAGCATATCTGAATTAAAGTATCCTTACTGAAAGCAGGACAACCACTCCTGATTGTTCACTGTTAATAAGGAGGAAAGAGAGAGAGAGGGAATGAAAAGCAACTTGCCTGAAGCATCAACTTTCAAGGCACATTCTTGACCAGAGAAACAATCTCCAGCAGGTTGAAGTTTAACTTTTCTGGGATCAGCAGCCTCCACTGTGTAAGGAGTGCCACTTATAGGTGCCCCCTGATGTAGAACAGCAACACTATATGAACCAACCTGAAAAATTTAAATTTTTTATATTATGGGCTAGTCGGCAACTAACACAGGTTCGATCTCACCATACGAATGGGGACTATTTTTGACATGTAAAAAAGTGCAATAGGGATATCATCTAGCATGCTCTTATTGTAATATAGTCCTGGGAAAAATACATACTATACACCATAAACTATGATGAACCACTATAATGGTAACTTACAAATTTCATGCAAATAATAGAACCCTCTAATAATAGTAAGTGTTATTATTAAGTAATCAAATTCTAAAGTGAATACAACAGGATTTTATACTGTGGACACATAATCGAGTATATGCTATCTTTATACGGTACGTAATCCCCCTTATAAGGGAGTAGCTGAGTCAAAGCAAAAAAGACTTGCATGAGTGGGAGGTCAATTCAAAGGAGGGAATTCCCACTTCACTCGCTCCCTTCCCATTTAGTTGACTTTTAAGTCATGCAGAACATGGAGGAAGTATTCTATAACACCCTCCCCAAGGGGGATTCGAGTATATACAGTATAGAAATGTGTCACAAATATACCAGAATATGGATCTTGATGCTATCTTTTGAGCAAGAGAATAATATATCTATAATCTTGTATTACAAAATTTCCTTTTGAAAAGCAGTATATGCTATTCTGGATGAAAGGTTACAGACAAAACAAAAAGTACAAGACCATCATAATTGCTGACACTCCCCAACTTACACATGAGTTAGGCTTCAGATGTCCGTTGTAAGAATAACCGTTTGTAAGTTGTGTTTAGTGAATGTTCTTAACTCTGTTGTTAGCGAGTAGGGGAGCCTCTGTATACAGAAGCTCCCGAACTTACAAACACACAGATATACAAACAAAAATCTATACATTATCTACCCATGTAATAATGTATATATTATTGTACTGTACTGTATTTTTACATTATTATTATTGTATTGAAAATCATTAATACTGTATACATACATATACACATGCCTCATTCCCCTTTGTAAGGGGGGTGGCCGAGGCAAATAATGCACATTCACCATGATCCACACATACCTCAACCGCTCCTCTAAGCACCTTGAGGATAAAGGGTTGCCACATCCCCCCCTTGGCTACTCGTAGGATGAAAAATACAGAGGGAATTCCCAGTTCCCCTGCAATGTCCCATTTAGTCGACTTTTATGACACAGAGGAAGTATTATTTACCCCCTCCCTCAAGGGGGTTTATGCCCCTTCCTGTATACTTTATGTTATATGTAGTAGTTAAGTATCTTTAGCCTAAGTACTGTACAGAACTGCAAATGTATGTATTGTAAATTTTTTTTACCTAAAACCTAAAAACAACTTACAACCAGTTCTACATACGAACAGACTTCTGGAACCTAACTCGTTCGTAAGTTGGGAAGTGTTTGTAAATAATCAGCCTTTTAGGTACAGATAGAATTGTGTAAATTATTAGATGAGGTATCACAAACAGGAAGAAATAATTCTTATTTCTAAGTATAAACCTACTCAAGAACAAATTTAAAAACAGGACTTGAAAAGATATTTAACCAGCACTCTCTCACTTGGTCAGCTCTATATTCAGCACGGTGCAGCCCACTGCGCATCTTAACTAATCTCGCAGGAATCTGCCCACCGTCTGGTCCTGTTACTCTAATATCCAGTTCACCATCCAATCCTTTTGTGTCCACTGTGAAGGATGCTGTATTTCCAGTTACCACCTGTTCAAAAGAAAACTACTGATTATAATATGAAAAGGGATTCCTACATATCTAACACTAGTTCTCACTTGATATGCTCTTTACGAAAATAGCAAACTCTGACTCCAAACCTATATAACAATCAAAATCATCTTTTTCTACTCTTACTACAACGTCTATGTGGGGTAGGAGTTCCTATCTAGGCTCCATTGCAGTCCCTGGGTTATGCATATGATCTTCTCACCCGTTTTCTCTTCAATCCTCACACAAGCCATTCATCTTCACTTTGGCCATCCTCTTTTCCTTTTACCATCAAATTTCCTCCCTATCACCCTCTTCCCTACATAGTCATCCTCTCTTATCATTACATGTCCATACCACGCTAGTCTCCTCTCTTGCACTCTCTTTAAAATTTCTATTACCTTTGTTGCTCCTCTAATTTTTTTAACTCCTGATCAAAAAATTTACCTGTTTTAATCCATCCCCTTTAGCAGTTACCATCTGACTTTCCTTTCGCTGAAGATGCCGTACTTCACGAGGTTCTAGCTCTCTGACATCGCACTTGAATGGAGATCCTACAGAGAGAAATTAAGAAAAACAGGGACTGATTATCCTAAATTAAAGATGATTAACTCAAAAGTCACATTAACCAACAAAGTTCACAAGAGAAATGAATATTTACCTAATTTCCTCCTTGTTAATTGGGATAATAGCAAGTATTAACTTAGAAGACTGAAAAAACAACGGACAGCACAAGTAAAATGAATATTTACCCAACACTTCCTCCTCATTAAATGTGATATTAACGAAATGAGGTATTGGTTCATGAGGAGTAAATGTGACATCATATAGGCCCCTTGACCTGGCAGCAACTTCAGCTCTGACGGATGCTTTGGCAGTTGTTACAACCAACTCCAGAGTTCCTTCACCCGCTTGAGATGCATCCACAGTAAATGTGACAGGCCTGTTGACCTATCATGGGATAAGGAAATTGTTTATTTAATGTACTGTCAAATGCAATCAAGTACAAAAATATAGGTGTCAATACAAACATCCTTTAAATGCAATATTATGTGTTATCAGAAATTCCTCACTATTTAATTTAATGGTATTATATGATAATTCCTATATGAATAAGACTGTAATAATGGTTTTCCAGGCAAATAAGGGAGTGCCAGCATGCACATGTCCCCATGTAAGGCTTTTGATACAAATAAAATCATAAATATATGTCTTACCTTTGTATGATTAAGACCTGTGACTTGTACTTTTGTCACGTCATAAATATTGCAAGTGAAAGGTGAACCTCCTACACTCTCCCCGTCCATTATGACATTAATGGTGTGGGGACCCACTTCACTAGGTTGGAATTCAGCTGTCAACTTGTTTGGCAGATCACCATCAATTTTCACAGGTACACGCACTCCAGCAGGTGATGTAACCTATTATTTTGGACATAATCATAAAGAAAGTTACTACATTAGATAATATATGTGCATTCATGTGGAACTTCTTAAAGAAAACTCAGCCATCTATATGAATAATTAAACAGATTCACAACTCTTTTTTTGAAACTTAATATGTATGTAATATGAGTTTGCTAATTTATTTGCTATACTGTATCATTAATGAGCAGATCACAGTATCTCGAGGTGTCAATTCTCAAGCAGTGAAATAAATTACTATCTATACAAGTGTTACAGCAATACAACAAGCTTCCAATCTGATTTGATTGTTTTTACGTAACAGACTCCTTTTGTACTAAGGGCTAGGACGATGCCTTCTGGCAAAGGACTTTGGTTTTGGCAAGTGCGACCATTACCCCAAGTGAATGTCCTATATAACATCAACTGTGGCGGGCTGCAAACCCAGGACCTGAAGAAGCAAAGTTGTGTGTGTTACCATTCAGCTACGAAGACCACGAACAAGCTTCCAATAAAGAATTTAAAAGATAAATAATGCATCACCTGTATGATACAGTCTGTGACATCTGCACTTCGAGGATCAACAGTGATGACAGCAGGACGTGCCAAGGAAGACATTTTTAATCCAGCTCCTGAGATAACAACTTGACTGCTATCACTGACACGACACCTAAATGGTGACCCTGAGGAGAAAAAAAGAACGGAGAGATAAAAAGGAAAATATCTACAGAGAGAGAGAGAGAGACAAATGTGATGAAAAGGGAAAAAAATTGTTAAAGAGAGTCAAAAGCAGGTGTGACAGAAAAGGGAAAAAAATCAGTTCATAGTATTTGCCATACCAAAGCAAGCAAATTTTAGATACTTACTAGGATTTGTCAAGGAGGTAATATCCCCTGTTGACCATCTTCTCAAAAGATTTCTAGCCATAATTATAAAGCCCTTTGTTCATACAAGTCACTAATTTGCTCTAATTCACATTTTCATATATATTATGGCATCACTTGTTCATAGATGGAACAAAACACTGATTAAATACTGGGCAATTTGCTGCTACACATTGCAAAATATCCTAAAACCACTTTATTCACTCCAAAGCCAAACACAGATATTACAGATATACAATTGATAACAAAGGCTAATGGGTGAAACCACAAAAAGATAAGCATGATTAAAATGCTTATTGTTCTTACATCAATTATACACATCAATTTTATGTAAAAAAAAAGTATATCATTAAGGTGTATATGTAGGCTTTAAAAGCTGTGTCCACCCCCATTCGAATATGGATTAAAAATGACATATAAAACGGCAAACAAACTCTTTACTTTTAAATCTCTGACCCAGAAAGTTTAAAGTTTGATAAGCTTCAAGAAATTACAGTAATAAGGTTAACACAAAATACATGCATACATATACATGGCCCCATTCCCCCTTGTACGGGGGTGGCTGAGCCAAGAAACACGTATTCACCACAATCCACACATACCTCAACTACTACTCTTAGCTCCTTGGCAGTAAAGTAAAACACAGCATAGCATGCATATCCAAAATGTAAAACCAATTTGTTTAGTAGGTTGGCCATGGCATCAGCCGCCCATTGAAATACCACGACTGGAGGTATTACGGATTCAACTAGGACTGGTCCAGACAGCCCCAGGTTGAGTCTTCCTTCAGGACGGTTCTTTCCTTATGCCTACATCTACACCGAATATTCTGGTGTATTCGTTACACATCTCTTACTATCCCATTACGTTTGAAAAGTTACAACTCTCCCCATATCTATTTCTTTTTGTCCTCTTTTTTCCTCACATTTATATTTATGAAAAGTCCACAGCTTATGGCCCCCAGTACCCAGCATAGAGGGGTGCTAAGAATCTCTGGGGATCTTGTTGACTCTACTACTGGCTTGAGGGTAGACATGCCTGGTGGTGGTAATGGTTCTGCCCTTAACCTTGCACCTCCTGATAGATCAGCTTCTTTCACTCTTCACTATAATAACATTCGTGGCCTGAATGCTAAATCATTCATCTATGGAATAGCACTTGGGTACTTCCCTCCCTAACCTCCTCCTCCTCTATGAAACCCAACTGTATAGCCATGCTTCCACTGACCCATTTCAGGTCTCTCACTATAACCTGTATTCTCGTTTTTTTTCCAAAAACGAGTTGCCTACTGCAACTCAGGGACGTTGAATCTCCTGACTCTGATGTTCTCTTCTGGCTAGTACAGTGGTAACGCACTGGCCTCACATTCGCGAGGTCGACAGATCGGTTCCCGCTCAGGACCGAGAGTTTAAGCTGTTTACTGGGAAGGTTACTTGCTGTGGATGGGCACCACAGTGGGGGGGTTGGGGCTTGCCTCGGCTGACGTTCTGAGGAGCATCTCAGATGGATATCGGAACTGAAACACCGGCAAACTTTAACTTTAAATATCTATCTCTCCACTACCACTATATACCTTTTCTTCTGCTACTGTTCTCCAAACTCCACTAACTTTGTGTCTTTCTTTGATTATCTGTCCTCTTGCCATGAGTCCTTGCTATCTTCTCACCTACATGCCGAAGTTCTGTACACTGGAGACTTCAGTGTACACCTAGTGAGTGGCTTAATTCTTCTCACACTGATGTGAGAGGAAGTGAGGCCCTTGCTTTCTCTATTACTCACAATCTGGAGCAAATTATCAAACATCCTACTCATATTCCCGATCGACACGAACATGCAGCCAACACTCTCCACCTATTTCTTACTTCTAACCCTTCAAACTACTCTTATTCTGTGCTTTCCTCTCCTGGTAAATCTGACCACTCTGTGATCTCAATCACTTCCATTTTTGCTCCCCCTCCACCAGTCCTTCCTACTCAGCGCCGCCTTTAGCACTTTAAGTGCACCCAACGTGAAGATTTGCGTAACTTCCTCTTTGACTTCCCATGGGATGACTCTGCTTTTGGTCTCGCAACCTTGATCAGGTAGACCTAAAAGTTGCCGAGATCATAACCTCGGGAATGGAGGCATACATCCCCTCCTCTAAAAACACTTTTTCTCCCCCTAAACCTTGGTTTGACCGTGCCTGCTCCATGGCTATTCAGGCCAGGTATCGGGCACATCAGTTGTACCAAGCCTATTCTTTTGATTTAACTCTCTCTGCTTTTATTGTAGAAGGAATCGCTGTACTACTAAGATTCAAAGGTCTAAGGCTTACTTTATAAGAAGAAAAGTTGATGACCAACTCTCTTCCCACTGACAAATGTTTCTGGTCCTTAGCCAAAAACCTCTCCAAAAACTTCTGTAACTCAAGCTTTCCCCCTCTCATTCATTCTGATGGTTCTATAGCATGCTCTCCCACTGATAAGTCACTCTCTTTGGCTCTCATTTTTCTGCCAACTCTTCCATAAACAATTCCAGCTCACCTATTCCCCAATCTGTACCCCTCTCTAACCCTTATCCTTTCCTCATGCAAAGTTCATAAGGTTCTTCACTCGCTAAAGACAAAAGAGGCATCTGGTCCCGATGGTATCCCTGCAAGGTTCCTTTAGGAGTTTGCAGATGAACTGGCTCTCGTGCTTTGCCGTCTTTTTCGCCCCATTCTGTCAACCAGTATCTATCCTTCATCTTGGAGGCATGCTCTATTGCAACCTGTTCCTACTAAGGGTGACCGCTTTATTCCTTCAAACTACCGACCTATTGCCCTAACCTCCTCTATCACTAAAGTTTTCGAAACTTTGCTTAAAGCTCACTTCTTGAAACGCCTTGAATCTAACTCATCTCCGGTCACCAGTACAGTTTCCGCAAGGCAAGATGCACTGGTGACCTTCTGTCCTATCTTACTCATGTATGGTCATCTCTGAGTAACTTAATATCTCTAAGGCTTTTGACAGAGTCTGGCACAAAGCTTTACCCCTTCTCTCTGTTCTCTGATTTCCAGTTTTCTTTCTAACCGTTTTGTATCTGTAGTTGTTGACGGTGCAACATCTAGCCCATTCCCTGTTACCAGTGGTGTTCCACAGGACTCGGTTCTTTCACCTACTCTGTTTCTTCTCTACATCAATGATCTCCTACAATCCCCATCTTCCTCTCTTCTTCACACCTTTGACGACGATTCTACCCATCACTTTTCCTCTGCCTTTTCTTCACAAACTTCATCTGCCACTCATTATTGTCTCGTTTCACTCTTCCTTCTACTCTCCACTCCGATTTGCAGAGGGTATCTTGAGTGGGGCACCCTAAATTTAGTAAAATTTAATACTTCCAAGACACAGTTTTTAGCAATCTCTTTATCTTCTTCTCCTCCTAATAACCCTATTGTCTTCAAAACTAACGAAATTTACCCTCTTAATTCTATCAACATATTAGGAAGCCATATAGCCTCTAACTTGTCTTGGAGGAATCACATAATCCAAATTTCTAAAGCTGCATTCAAAAAATTGGGGTTTCTGTTTCGTTTTTGTCATTACTTAAAATCTGTAAAGGTCTTATTCGTCCCAGATTAGAATACTACTCACAGATCTGGGGTTCTGCTTCTTATACTTATCTCCTTGATAGGGTTGAATCCAAGGCAGTCAAACTCATTAATGATCCTTCTCTTACATCTAATCTGGATTTTCATTCTCTTCGCCGAAAGGTATTATCCCTTTCTCTTTTCTATCGCTACTACTTCCATCGCTGCTCTGATGAGTTGGCGAGTTGCAACCCTCCCCCACAGCCAAGGTCACGTAACACTCACCAAGCAGTCTCGTCTCACAGTTATTGTGTGGAGATTTGTAGCTCGCATATTGATCAGTGCGGCAATTGCTTCTTCCCATCTAACTCCAGACTCAGGAATTCTTTTCCTCCTTCAGTCTTTCCAAATTCTTATAATCTATCTTCCTTCAAAAAGAGGATCTATCATCTCAGGGGCTAATCCTCAATAGCTCTAGGTCCTCAGTACATTGACTAGTTATTTTAGTCTGAAATTTTTCTTTGTGTATCATTACCTCATCTCTTCCTTGTCCATAACCTTTTTCTTTTCCTTCATCTTAATGTTTTCTCGTGCTTGGTCCTTTATTGATGAGGGTGCTTGGTCCTTTATTGATAAGGAAAGTTTCTTTGCCTGTCCTGGTGTCACTCATTAAAAAAAACTTAAAGATAGGGCAACGAAGCAACTTCCACTTAGTGTTACATATCACATAGTGCTTTTTAAACTTTATCTCTTATCTCTGATAAGGCTGAAATCCTCAGTACATTAGAAAAATTCTCAATTTATTGTTTTCTATATTGCTCCTTCAAACCTGTATTTATGGCATCACTTTTAGTATTTATCCACACTTTGATTTCCTTCATGTAATAAAACAGACTAAAACAAATAGAGAAGCAATGAACTGATAATTTGTCCTTTGAATGTTACTTGCTTAAAACACGACTGTGGGAAAATATAATTGTATTACTACTGCATCATACTTTTCTCATCTTTACCCCTTCTTCAGCTGTGGTATGAGAGAAAGAAAAATGGAGGAAGAAACTGCCAGTCCCTTCACGCCCCTACCGCTTATACTCAGAGTTTATGCGATGCTGGGAGTCTGTCTCTTTCACCGCTAATATTTTTTTATGTCATTTTATGTGCCACTATTAATCTCCATTCAAATAGAGGTGGACACAGACCACCAATATATACTTGAGGAAAATTTACCCTCCTTGTTTACTACATCTGATGAACTATATACTTACCAGGAACAGGTTCACCATTAAATTTCACAGAAAGTGTGTGGATAGCTGCTTCCTTTGGTTTAAAATTCACTCTAAATCTTGCATGCCCTTCAGACTGTACATAATTGGGCACATTTCTACCATTAACAGACACAATGATCTCCAAATTTCCAGCACCTGCTTGTGAGGCATCAACTGTAAAAGAAAAAACTATATATTTAGTATCCATATATATATATATATATATATATATATATATATATATATATATATATATATATATATATATATATATATATATATATATATATATATAAATGATGATGATGATGATGATGATCTTTTCTAATCGTAATCCTCTTTGTACTTGTGGAAGAAGTTAAAAAAAAATTTTTTTTTAAGGTATTCCTACTTCGCGAAAATTCACCTATCGCAACGGGTCCAAGAACCTAACCCTCGCGATAAACGAGGGATATATATATATATATATATATATATATATATATATATATATATATATATATATATATATATATATATATATATATATATATATATATATATATATATATATATATATATATATATATATATATATATATATATATATATATATATATATATATAAATATATATATATATATATATATATATATATATATATATATATATATATATATATATATATATATATATATATATATATATATATATATATATATATATATAAATATAAAATATAAAATATATAATATATATATATAAAAACTGCAAGATAAATACAGAAGCAAACTTACTGGAAAAGTAAACTGGCTTAGCAACGATGCCAGTAGCAACCTCCGTAACACGGACTTTGTTCGCATCGTATGCCTTGACAAGGAACGGTGATCCGGGTACTAGCATTCCTGCGACTCTTACTTCAACACTATGGTCACCTGGAAATAAAATGGATATTCCACATTTAATTATGCTAAATGCTGTACGTATTCTACTGAACAATTTATATGTTCACAGGAAGTTTTATATATACATGGGGTCCTCGTTTACGTCAGAGTTCGATTTCTGAAAAGTGATGTAACCCGAATTCCAGTGTAAGTCGGAACATGCCTAAATAAGCAGCTGTGCTAAAGCAGTAGTGAAGTTTTCCCCTTTCTATATATTTTACTATCTCTAATTTCACTTCCATGGTGATGGCTTTCCTTTTGTTATCAGAAGAATTTGCTTTACACTTGGAGACATAATACAGGCCAAAATTATCAAAATAATAATTTATGGGAGATGTGTTGTAACCACAAAACATCATAACTTGAGGACTTTGTAAACCGAGGACCCCCTGTACCACGAATCTTTTATTTAGTTACTATAAAGTGACGTCCCTTACAAAGTAATCCCTAACTATTCCCGTGCATCATACGAACAAGGCAAGGTTATATGACATTAAAATTATACAGCATACATGATAAAATAAGTAGTTATAGAGTGATTAATACTACTAACAAAATTAGGAAATTATACGCTTTTCAGCTCTATGCAACAGCTGCAGGAATAAAAAACCTGACATCAATACAAAAATTAATTACAGGTAATAAAACATACCAACTTCTAAAGGAGTGTATTCAACCATTAATTTTCCTTCATCTGTTGTTGACACAGTAGGTTCCACTGAATGACGAGATGGAGATAAAATCTTCACTGCCAGTTGATCTGTTGTTGCCTGTTAACATCAAAGCTACTTAGTTAAATGAAATAATTTACAATTAACAAATTCTGCAATAGTAATATATGATGCTATACAATTATATTGCATTCACTCTCTGCAAAGAGAGCACAGTTACATTACGTAAGGTACTTGTTCATACCTGAGAGTCTACAGTAAATGTAGCAGGTCTATCAACAGGAACTTTTTCTAATCCTGCTCCAGCCACTGTTACCCGAGAAACATCAACTACCTCACATGAAAATGGTGATCCAGGCACATTCTCCCCATTAAATTTGAGTTCCACAACATGCGGTTTTGCTTCCTTTGGAGTGAATGATATAGCATACACATGGTTGCCCTGTGCTTGGGCACTTGTGGGTACCTGACCATTATTAACAGTGACCTCAAGGTTTCCAGGACCAGCATTGTTTGTCTCCACTGGGGAAAATAAGAAATTATAATCACAAATGTATATCATTTAACAAAGCTTTAAATATTTGCTAAAAAGTTAACAAGTTAACAAATGTAACAATACGAAGTTTACGTGTTTTATATTGATCAAATATATTTCTGTTCATTATAAGTACTTACGAAGTAATAATCTCTGGTTTTTGCTACTTAAATTTCAATAGGTTAAGTTTACATTGCAATTATAAATGTATAAAATGCATCAAGAGAGACTTACCCAAAAATGTCACTGGTTTAGCAACCATTCCTCTATCAACAGGTCGAACCTTTATAGCAGACACATCATAAACTTTACAACTAAAAGGTGATCCAGGTATTGCTTCGCCATTATATGCAACATGAATCCTATGTTCCCCTGCACTTTTGGGGGCAAATTCCACTCTAAAAGTGTGGTCACCATTGTCTCGAACCTGAGCTGCCACTGGTAGTCCATTGGGGCCTATGTAAAGGCGGCCAAGTTAGTATGGCCTATACTACATGAAAGGCTGGATGGAGGAGGTGTTCAATGCAGAAAGGGGGAAGGAATAAGGATAAGGATAGATGAGGAGGAGGCAGCGTCTGTTATGATATTAAGGGTTTCCAACTTTGAATAAAATTTTGCACTGGTAAAAATATTTCTAAACATAACAGTCAAATTGTTATTGTACTGTTGCACACTATGAGTAGTGCAGTGGTTAGAGCGTTCAACTCTGGAAGTGATGAACCTGAATTCAAGTTCATTGCGGGAAGTTAGAAATGGTATCCAGCCTTAATTCCCCAGTTATTGCCTGTGTCCATGCCCACTCAAATGGGGATTAATAGGGACACTTGATATGGTAAATAACAATATAATTTATAGGGAAAGCTAAATAACTGGATATGGATACTGTATGCATATTGACAATACCTAGCAACAGATACAATCATTTTCCGGTCGTATAAAATTTCTGGGATGGTATAAATTTTCCACTCAGAAAATATTGTACTCTAAATAATAGGTATTGGAGGAATCATTGGGAGTTTTGAGCGATGAGAATATATAGTAGTTAATTTTAAGGAAGAATGAAAGCTTAAAATGATTACTGGAGAGAACAATCTACAGAGTCAAGAGCTTTTCAGTGATATATATAATAAAAGTATGTCAAGTTTTATTATTATTATTATTATTATTATTATATATATATATATATATATATATATATATATATATATATATATATATATATATATATATATATATATATATATATATATATATATATATATATATATAATATATATATATATATATATATATATATATATATATATATATATATATATATATATATATATATATATATATATATATATATATATATTGAGAAGATATTCATACATTTAAATAAAATGTCTCCACGGCCCTCATTGTCACTGTCTGCAAATAAGAAATTACTGATAAAATACAAGATTCACAATCAGTCACGTTTCGTCAGCAAAGAATGATCAAAAAGAGCAAATTGTGTATAAGAAAAAAGTTATTTTAAATAGCGAAGGAAGTCAACTCTGCATCTATGCCATCACCAAATGTCTGGTACCAGTCTTTTTCGAGAAAAAAGTTTTATAATCATGCATTTGGGGGTATCTTAAATGGAAGCCATGGGAAAGATTAAAAATAGAAGCATGCAAACAATGCCTTCCTGGAATCAGGCTGTCCTTTATGCCAACTGTCTCGGTGCATCCCATGCCCACACTAAGCTAAATGATAAAAAGAAGGGTTAGTATGATTAGTAAGCGCGCTGATGTTTTCTGGAGTGCCCTGCAAAGGAAATAACTGTGTAAGGAAATAAATAAACAGTTTATGAACGGAAATAAGAGACAAAATGAACGTATAAGAGAACTAATTCAGTATTATTAAAAAATTAGGTAATGTCTAAGACACATTTTTGCAGAGGAAATAATTGTGCAAGGAAATACATAAACGGTTATTGACCGGAAATAAGAGAGAAATTAACACATAAGAAAAAATAATCACTTATGAAAAAATGGGTAATGGATAAGACACATTTAGATAACAGGATATGAAATTAATACATTAGGCTTCTAAAAGTTCTTAATGATTAAGCTCCAGTGAAATATGAAATGGAATATAATAAAAAGAACATGCATGTAATGTAATGAAATATAATACAAAGGCAATTTTGTAACTGTGGGAATATACAGAGCAGAGAAAATTTAAGATATTTATTACTTTAATATGTTAAAATAAATCCAAAGTTCTAGGCTAAATTATAATGATACATGCTCAAGATAAGTACATTTGGAGCAAACCTCAAAAACTATATGATTTTAAGGCTCTACTAGTATGCATATGTAGAATAGTTATAATTATCATTAAATGACTTCTATACAGTGAAAAATATTTAATAATATAACCCTAAGCTTAATTTATCCTCTACTTCTAGATGATTTTGGATACAAACTTATCTTTATTTCCATTCTAAATGTGTCACTCGTCTAAGTAGAGATATAACAAGGCGTTCCATAAAGGTACTACTACTATATTGCAATTCAGATACAGATAGCAACTGCTTGAAGTACCTGACATATATCAATTCAAAAGTAATGCTCATTCTTGACTGCTCCTCTACGCATACTGCATAAGTACATAACACATCAAACTTTGTCTAAAATAAGTTTCCTAATATGATACGAAAGGTAGTTTCAGAAAATTTAAACTGATTTCAAATATGTGTCCCAACTGGTGTGAATATGTGCACATGTGTATAAATAAATGCATGTACTGTATGCACATATGTACATTTCAACACTGATGATTCAAATGTATTATACCCATAAACAAACTAACAAGGCTTACATGAACTTTAACCCACTTCTGTATTATTAAAATATGTCACGTGTACAACATGAGGTACCATTATTAAAGTGTACAGTACAAAGAAATGAAGATGAAGTTACCTGATCTTCAGACAACTTATATAAGAAGAGTGAAAAAATATGTTTTCACAGCTTACTATATAATGAGTGGCAATTTTCAAGTGAGAAAAAGAGAGCACAGGATTTTCAAGAACTGATGTAATTATACAAATATGAGACAGCTTGGACAAGTCTGAAGTTGTCAAGTTTGAAACAAAACGATCAGCAATTTCTATATTTGTGTAAATATAGTTTGTGAAATAGAGCAAGACTACTATAAAGAAATAATAAATAAGCAACAAATGGAAACCTACTTGGGTTATCATGACTTCTCTATGCTGTAACCAAAGAATACTCACAATATATGGACATTGCTCAGGGTTTTTATAGTGCTGAAACACCCTACACGTCAAAGATACTTTACACAGCTATATTTCAGTTGTCCCGCATCTTAAGCAATTTCTAGTAATGCAATATTGAAACTACATGATGGACAAATACTCAAAACAAATTGAAATTCAGAAAATTTTTCACAGAAAAAATATATTATAATAAGAACTGTACTGCGCTGTTTTTATATAATTCTAAACTGCATAGGTAAAGCTAAAGTTTGAAGGCATGATTTAAAATATACAAGATGTTGAGGTTGTGAGTACATTCTACGTAAAGTACTAATACTTATGCGTAAGTCTTGTACATTCAAGATTTTCAACTTACATGGGGAGTGGTGGAACCATCTGAAAGCCTAAGATGTAGAACAACTGTGTATCGATATTTTCTTCATTTACAATGGTAGGGTATTAAATATATCCAATGCTACTATTTATATTAAACATAACTACCAAACAAGAGTAGCATTCCATAATATTCTGTGAAATACATATCTTTTTAGCCATTAAAATAAATTTGTTTCTATTTATGGAATATGCTGATACCTATGTAAAATTACTAAGATTCCTATCTAAAAGCAGGTATCACTCTCCAACTTACAAACGAATTATGTTCCAGAAGTCAGTTTGTATGTAAAATTGTTTGTAATTTGTGTTTAGGTAAAAAAAAATACTGTACATACATACATATGCAGTGCTGTGCAGTATTTAAGCTAAAGGCACTTACCTACTATATAAAACATAACGTATACAATATTAATGACTTTTAGTACAGTAATAATAATCTAATAATGCATGGGTAGGTCTTTGTTCGTATCTGTGATTGTTTTAGCTTGGATGTTCGTAAGTAGGGGAGCTTCTGTATTACTGCACGCAAATAAAAATCACTTAGAAATGGACTGTGAAAACCTATTAAGAAACAGCCTGCACTACAAAAAAAAAAATTATAAATATTATAAGCAACAGTATTGTATGAATACTAGCAATAGTTTTATACGTATTTGGCCTGGCAATATATTTAGATGAAATAATAATAACATCTGCTTCTTTGGACAATGAAAATACAATAAACTCCAGGTCATACGGAAGTAATATCAAACTCAAAACAACAGCATAAAGCGTGAGTCAAAAGTCACAATTTGTCATATTTGTCCTTATTTCCACCCTCCTGGTTGAGGGATTAACTTGCTATAGGTTTACAGCCCCTAAGTCGATTTGATATTAAAATGCAGTGAGCATCAAGAAGGGCTTCAGTGAGGTAATCTCTCACCCAGAATGGTGAAAAAAATTATAAAATTAAAAAGTGACTTTTGGCCCACCACATACAAACTATTCACAAAGATGGTGACTCACCCTCCACAGAAACTTCCACATCCTCCACAGATCCAGTCACATTGGAAATGGTGAAGAAGGAAGTCTTGCCAACCGCAGTAGCTGCAAGTGACTGACCACTAACCACTATTCTATTTGGGTCAGCTTGTACCTGGACACACCCAATAAATAAACATTATAGATATTCTTTATAACATAGATACAATTTAAGATGATTTAGATACCATACTATTATTCAACAATTTAAGATTTCATTTCTTGAATGAAATGACCAAAAATAGAAACTGTATATTATTGGGGATACAACTCAATGATATTCTTCTTCTTCTTCTTCGTCTACATCTTTTCCCACTTTTATGTGGGGTCAGTGTTTCTGGCCAGTGTTCTCCATATGTTCCTGTCCCATACCTCATCACCCAACAAACCTTTAGACCTCAGGTCGTCATTGGTGCAATCCATCCACCCACGCTTTGGTCTCCCCCTCCCTCTCCTAGCCTGTATATCCATTTCTATCACCCTCCTCCCAACATATGTAGAAAAAGAATATTTATCAATATATATTAGCAGCATACTACGAGGGACAGAGAACAAAATATTAAGAAATGTATTTAGCATGTTTGTAAGTTGAAGAATTAGTCACTATGATCTATATGACCGTTTACCAATTACCAGTACTCATTTTTCTTTTATAACTAATACTATATATATATATATATATATATATATATATATATATATATATATATATATATATATATATATATATATATATATATATATATATATATATATATATATATATATATATATATATATATATATACAGTGTTCCCCCGGTTATTCGCGTTTCTTGGTTCGCGTTCTCACTGTATCGCGGGTTTTTTTTTGGGCAAAAAATAAAAATAAATAAATAAATAAATAAATAAATAAATAAAGATTATTGTGACACCAGGATGGGCCAAAAAATGATCAAATAAAACAGACTTTATCAGGTTGTAAAGAGAAACAGAGATGGAGAGTGTAATGACCTGTCAGATGTGAAGGGATTATAAAAGATGTGTAATGAATATCCAGCTCTCTGCTGGGTTTTAATATACCTCTGTCGTAGGACTTTTGGCTAGGTGTCAAAGGAAACATTAAACACTCTCTCCAGTGTGTAATAGGGTGAGGCCTATGGTAAGATATATAGCTGGTCCCGTGGGACTCGGCATCTGGCGTATCAAATATCTCAAGAGGGTGAGAGATATAAACCAGTCCTTTATTCCCCATACCACACAGAAACACTTGTCCTAAATGTGAAGTACATGCCCGGGGGAGATACCCAATGGCAATAGGCGATTACCACCCACTCCTTTGCAATAGGCTCGTTGGAATAGCCCCTCCCCAAAATAGGCGGGACTCCACTTCGAACCTGGAGTTGATTTGCAGGACTGGATGTCAAGCCACGCCCTGCCCTTAGGGTATTTCAAGAACCACCCAGGGCAGGCACAGTGAGTTGAGTTAGAGACCGGGCCTTGCCAGCAGCAGAGTTAACACAGTACAGCTGAGTTAGCCTCCCCCTTTTGGGGGTGGGACTCAGGAATTAGTCGTGACAGGAACTGTAGTAATAGGAGCTCTGAGTACATAGATGTTAAAATAAGAAAAAAGAAATATAGAAAGAAGATGTCTTTCACCAACCACGCTACCATAATTATAATTATATACGTAGGGAGTAAAATCCCCTACGTCAGTGGTGGACAGCTCGGGATCAATCCACGCCGAAACTTTACCGAAGAGAAAGAAGAAAAAAAAAATAGAAGAAAAAAATATATAGCATCTATGGAAGAAAAGTACAAGTGAAGAAACTTCAAGACGCTTACCAGCAGTGAGAGAGTGACACCGAGAAAGTCAGAGCTCCCCCTTCACTTACAGTATCATATTATGAGATCCAGCCACTTTCCCCCGCCTCCGTATTGGCAAGGCCCCTCCCCAGCAGTAAAAGTATCAACGAAAGTATTCATGGAAGTCACCGTCGCACTGAGCCAAAGTGTGACCGGGGCATTGAGTGAAAATGCCCATTACAAGAAGTATAAGTTGCCGGATCCGACCAAGAAGATGGCGATTCGTCGATTTTACTCGAGAGATAGAGAATTGGACGGGAACCTCCAGCGCCCAGAAAGGAAAACCCCCTCCTTCTTTGCCTTCTGCCATGAAGTTTTTCAGGACCACCTCCTTAAAATAGCTAAGTACTTGTGATCTGTATCCAGTGAGTAATGGGACAATTCTTAAAAGAAATTGAGGTCGGTGGACGCCGCCATTTTATCTTGTAGTTATGCTTTGACTCAGCCAACCCGCCTATGAGGGGTGTGGCGCCTAATAAGTTGATAAAAGTAGAATTTCTGTACCCATTACTAACATGGATAATTTGTACTAATAGCTATAAGCAGTAATAAACTCCGTTTTTGTTATAATTTGAGTAATGTAAAGAAATTTCGTTGGAAGTGCGTTCCATTTATTTGTATTAATGCTTAGATTGAATTTTAAGAACGCGAATGTATCGATTTTTTAATTGACAAATTTAATGCACGTGAAATCACTATTACAGTATATTAATTTTTTAAGTGTAAGAATTATAGTGAGTAATATACTTGAATCTGCTTTTAAGGTTTTACTTAGAACACGTGTGATTTTCGAGAAAGGAATGTGGAAGTGACCATTCGATCTCCCAACCTCGTTATTATAAATCTGTAGTAATTGTACTGATCCTTGATATTTTAAAGTACGTGTAAAATCATTTTTATATAAATTTCTTAAAGCGTAAGAAATAGAGTGTTAAGATTGCGCCTGTTTTCAAGGTTCTTTCTTTTTTGTTTGTTTTTTTCTCTGCGGGAGTAATGTTTTAGCGAAAGAAAGACATAAATGACAGATTGTTTTTTAATGTTGTTATGATGAAGGGATTAACATTACGATACGTGTGTGGCATTTTATTTTTGAAGAATAAGAAATTTTGTGATATTGTTTAGAGATGAGTTTTTTTATTTCGCGCTATGCAGGCGAAAGTAAGAGTAAATTAGAGGAATTTGTGCTGTCCTAGAATAGGGAAGGTTTTTCAGTGTCACCCAAACGTAGCTTCAAGGGAGTAGAATGTTTGTTTGTTCGTTAGAATGGGACCTAGGACTGGTGAGGAAGTCTGTGACCGCACGGCTCAGCCGAGATTTCACCGTTACTCTCCTTCAGAGAGATAAGGGAAAGGGAGACCAACGTTGTAAATAAAAGGGAATTTTACAGAAAGGGGATGATTGTCTTGAAAGTGATATAGCGAATGTGATAGCAAATGAGTATGAATGACTGGGGGTATAATGGGGGGGTTGCTCTAGGGGGTTAAATCGCGGAAAGCACTGTTAGGAAGCATGATTGGGGAGTCTGCGAGGGTCGTTCCCCTGCTCCGCCAGGTCCTTCTGCATGCCATATCAGAGTGTATTTATGGGAGGTGATGCGCTGTTGCAATATCTAGTGAGGGATATGTTTGAGAAAGTAATTCTCCACCTGCCCAGATATGGTTGAAATGCCAAGTTTGTTTTATTTTTGTTTTGTCCCCTACTCCGCCATTGAGATTATTATTCGATTTCCGAGAGATTCCAAGATAGATGTTACGTGATAAAGGACGTGAATCTATGAATGATTCTTTATTTTCTTTGCTAGCTGCAGTATATACATTATTTGTCTGAAGAGATATGTTAGATTGATAAAATAAAACTTTGCGAGTTTTAGCCATGATAATGTTTTATCAAAATTATTTCAGCTTGGTCATAAAGAAAGAGTGAGAGCTGACACGAAATGACAACAAGAATGTTACACAGCCGTTTCCCGTATTTGAGAGAGCAGAAGTTGATCCAGAAGCCAAAAGAACAGGGGAAAAAACAGCGCCCACATGCGCAACCCCCGTAAAAGCAGACAGAATAGTTATAAGTCGAACTTCTCCCCGTTCTGAAGGAAATTCTGTTGTATAGTAATTTAAATAAGTCAAATTCGAGATAGTAAAAGAATATATATATTTTATGTTTGAATTGTCCATGTACAACTCCGTACGAGAATTTGAAACTTAAGCAAAATGCATTCTTTACTGTTGCTAATGAAATATAATTTTTGTTTTTATTATTGCATACACAGAGATAGACTTTTTATATTCTTTGATACCCGTTTTTGTTATATAGTTCTTTTCGTATTGAAGAAATCTTTAAAATCTTACTTAAAGAGTTTTGAAAAGATTATCTAGAGATAACTATGGTTAATCCCTATCATTTTCATGAATTTTAGAGTACAATTGAGCTAATTAAAGATAATTGAGATTATTAGAGATTATTTGCTGAGTTCTAAATTTAAAACTAATGATATTTAAGTCATTATAAGACGTCTGTTAAGAAAAAGATATTTGTACTTTCGTTGATAGTAGTAAAGATATTGTCACATATGATTTTAATCTTTTGCTTTAATTTCATCAGTGTGTGTGCTTCGACTCAACCCTCTGATTTATAGCAAGAAAAGAGAGAGATTGTCATTATAGACAAGGATGTGTATGCTGTTACAGTAAAGTCCTTATCAAGATTAAACAGAAAGGAATGGATTTATGCTTCGACAGTTCTGCAGTTGTACACTAAGTTCTTTTTGCTTTTGTTTTTGTTAATGAGGGAATGAGAATAGCCGCTGACAATAAACGTAAAACTCTATCGATAGTCATTCCTAAAAGTTTGTTCACTTCCATTTGTTTATTTATTTTATTATTAGAGATACTCTGCGACAATTTTTTATTTTCAGTACAAGTAAAAGGAAGAGGCCCGTCTCAGCTGACACAGAGTGGAGACCACGACATATTTCAAGGTCGCCCAATCTCTCTCTCTCTCTCTCTCTCTCTCTCTCTCTCTCTCTCTCTCTCCTACCTTTCACTCGACTCTGAGACTGACAGAGGAGCATTTCGATGCTAAAAGAACGTTGCTGTCTTTGATTTTTTTTTGTGTGTGTTTTTTTTCCAGCGAAGCTAGGCGATAATTGTGCCTACATTTCATTGCAGTCAATAGATTGTTGCATGCTGTTATTGCATAAATACTGATAAGACATCGGTAGTACCGCCATTTGCATAAATGTTTGTGCCACATGTCGCAACTGTTTAGAGAATAGATAGAACTCCCATTGACAAATTGTGGAGCCAGCGAGTTGCCACTTATGCTCTATATATATACATTGATTATGACAGCAGGAATTTGAATAGTAAAAGAGACTGTGTTAGAATGAGCATTACTATGAAGTATAAGTATAGAACTCTGTTCTTACTTCTGAATGCCAGTCTCCATTGTATATATATTGATATTTCTGATTTAGTATACTTATTTTTATTGTTTATTATTCTTATTTTTAGATCATGATTATTAGTAATGTTATTATGTTGACTGATATTGTTGCTATCTCTCAATGGCCTGTTGCTAATTATTATTTTTGAAATGAAATCAGCAGTAACTTGATGATTTGTATCTTTTATCTGAATTCATACTTGATGTTACTGTAGCCACCGCTAATAAGAATGTTTCTTTAGTGGCTTTTCTCAGTATTCAGTGATTATTCTTTTTGATGTCTATGGTAAAGTAATGCTATGTAGCAGTTTCTCAGCTAAGCCCTAAGTATCTTGGAATAATAATCTAGTTGTGTAGACACATACCTTCCATTACCACCCTATTCCTAGGCAGCCCCGACCTGCAAGTTCTAAAAGTCTTTAGATTTTGTCCGCTCAGACAAGTCCCTAGTGCCCATTGAATAGAGATTGCAATC
>JAXCGZ010019108.1:50000-100132 GCA_037179515.1 Halocaridina rubra
TAATACATAAAAATAGTTAAATCACACTATTTACAGTATTGCTTACCTTTACTACTGTCATTGGTTGGCATCTGGATGACTGGTATGTTGAAAAACTGATTTATTAATCATTTATTGGTCTCTGATGTAACCTCGAAACGACTTAACTCGAAAGAAATTAAAACAGGGACCCCCTGTGTGTATATATATATATATATATATATATATATATATATATATATATATATATATATATATATATATATATATATATATATATAGAGCCACCACCACTTAGCTATTGTAGCAAGATACATTACTTACCTTGGCCACAAATGGTGATCCTTGCACAGGCTCTTTATTGAAAGATATGTTAATGATGTGGTCAATGGCTTCCAAGGGTACAAAAGACACTGCAAACCTGGGAATTATACATTTTGTGAAATTTTATAGCATATGTAATATCAAAAATAAGTATGGATAAGATCTTAGCAACAAATTAAAACAAGTCCTTAATACAAAAAAAATATATGAAAGAAATTATAAAAGCATCATTAATAAAAGAAAAAAAGAAAAAAAAGTGTCCTTTACTTTGATAAGCAGATAAATGAGTTCCCGAGTCATAATATATGTTTTTCTTAAATTAAAACTCATTAATAAAAAGGAATGTCATTAAATATGAAAAAGACAAATGAGTTCTCATCACAGTGTGAAACTTGAAATCGACAAATGAATTTCTGAATCACAGAGAACGTTTTTCTTAAATAGAGCTAAATATCAGAATTTTTCTTTTTTCCAATCAGACATCATACTGCCCATAGTTCAGCAAAGCACCAAGAACTGTTAAAAAAAAAAGGACCTGCAGATGCAGGACTTCATCATAACTTTGTCCAGTCCTGCCTCCTTTACAAATGCTTTGAGTTAAGAAAGAAATTCAGGGAGGGAGCGAATGCCTGACAACCTGTTACCCTATCCATTTAAATTGGATTATATTTTTCTCCCACCACCAGGGATAGTTAAAATTACACACGCTATAATCCCCCTTAGAAACGGGGTGGCTGAGCCAAAGCAAAAGAACTAGACTCCTTCTGGGAGGAAAACACAAAGGAGGGGGATTCTCAATCCACTTTATCTTCCCCATTTAGGCGACTCTTTTGACACACAAGGGAACATGGATAAGGTATTCTTCCAACCCCAGGGGGAAATATCTCACTACAAATATATTAATGTACACAGTCAAAAGAATGGAATAACCTTTTAAGTGCATGTCTTGCATATAATCAGCGTTGTTGTTTTTTGTAATGTGTCATTATTAACCCTCATTTGAATGGGGGTGGTCACAGGGAAGTTGGAGTAGGGGTATTAAGCTGGATGCCATTCCTACCGTCCCAAGGTGGACTCAAGCATGGTTTTGTCACATCCTGAGTCAAGTGCTCTAACTACTTCAAGAATGTTTAACCTAAGTCTAATGAGTATACTAAAATAAAAGTGACATGATGCACAAAGTACCTTGCAGAACCCTGAGGATGGACTTGAGTTGGAATATTCCTGCCTGCTGCGCTAATGCTGATTTCCAAGTTACCTTCTCCACCTTCAGAAGCATCCACTGCATAAAAAAATATTTTGCTGGATTTGAAGCATAATCATGGTACATTCATTTTTAAAGATAATGAAATAAAACCAAATCAAATCTTTCTACTTTTGATTTATCTAATTTTATATTCGACAACTCGATGAATGACAAACAAGATTTTACTATGAGACACTTCAAACACCAAAAAATATGAAAGGAAAAACGTTGCAAAGAACATGTATCTTACCTACAAACTGCAAACTCTTTCCAATAGCTCCTCTCGGTAAATGAGACACTCCAACCTTAGCAGCATCATATACTTTACATGTGAAAGGTGTTCCAGAGACGGCGGAATCATTGTAGTTGACGATAATTGTATGAGCTCCAACGTCTATAGGCGTAAATTCTGCTGTAAAACCAGCCCTAACACTTCCCGACACTCTGACAGGGAGAGTCGTATGGCTTGGAGCTGAAGATATTAAAAGAAGCAAATTAAACTGTTATGAAATAGCACAATAGGATATAAAAAAGGCCCATAAATAAAACACTGAGTAAATAGATGTACACTTTTACGACAATAGCTCTGTAATAATAAACTACATCTACTTATTACTTTGTTTAATTTCTGGATCTTTTCTCCTTTCATATTAAAGGAAATTTCACATTATTCATAAACATCAAATAATACCTGTTCCATTATAATAATAAACATTTTCAAAGCCACTTGACAGTATATTGCGCATCAAGAAAGATATGATTCCTGAATTCAAGAACTATCAAGTAGTACCACATTTAAAATATCAGTCTTTAATATAGCGCATTAATGTGTATTACATTTAATTAGCATATCAACATTATAACTATTTTCCTTGTTACTTACTTCTAACTGTTACTGTCAGTTCTGCCGAGCCACCCCCATCCACAGCAATGTTAAATGCTGCTGGACGACCCACTGGAATTAATTCTAAGTGTCTGAGGGTGAGACTAACCCGTGAGGTATCTGCTACACGACACACGAAAGGACAACCACGAACAGTCTCGCCATTAAACTGCATGAAAAATATCATAATGACGACCATAGAATAAAACAGCTTAATCATTTATAAATAAGCTCCATTTCATTATCAAGATTTTCAACAGCTTTCTCATCTTTGAATTTATATGCTTATTTATACATGAAATTTCTCTTAATATATCACGCTTAACCTTGAGGAATAGTATACTCAGAGATAATGAAATAAGACATGACATTTACTTTCCAAATTGCATCTATATGTCTATATCCAAACACCACAAGTCACTTTATAAAGGGGGTGGCAGAGTCAAGCAAAAATCTTGACTCTTTATGGGAGGAATATACAAAGAAGGGGGATCCAAGTCTCTTTGCTCTGCCCCATTTGGCAGACTTTTACGACACGCAGGGGAGCATAGAAGAGATATTCTTGCTCCCCTTCACGGGAACCCATGCTGCATAATATGATGGCAATATCTGCGAGCTTATATAAAGTATATTTTAAAATCAACAGCTAGTACAAATGAACACAGCATTAAATTATTCATATGTCTCAAACGTACATGAAAATCCTAAAAACTTTTATATTTAAGAAAACATATAACATGCAAATCTACACAGCCCCTTTCATTGCTGTCAGAGGAAAATATTCAAAGTATTGTGCATAGAAGTATATTTTCAACCTCACCTTAATATCAATTGTATGTAGTTTTGCAGTATCGGGTGTAAATGAAACGAGACACCGTCCACCACCCAACACCTGAACGTGATTGGGCACTTCACCATCATTGATGCTTATTTCCAACTGCCCCTCCCCAGCTTGTGAGGCATCAACTATAGAGAGAATATAAAGATAAATGTCTCAAGATAAAATTTTGTTATTGTGTTGATGTACACTCTGAACATAATAAATAATTCACATAAAATAAATACTATACAATTAGCAAATGGTAATCAGCTTTTTACCTCTAAACTGGCATGGTTGTCCAACAACACCATTGGGGACATCCGAGACTCTAATTAATCCTGCATCGTACGCCTTGGCAATGAATGGTGAGCCCTGAACTTTCTGCCCAGCTACTGCCACATCTACTATATAAGAACCAACTTCTGTTGTAACAAATGCAACCCGATACACATCCTCACCGCTTTCCGTTAATTGGTAAGAAACGGGGCGCTTTGCAGGACCTGTGAACAAAAAATGTTTAATGTAACAAATATGATTAATGTGTTAATAAGTCACACAGAAAAGTTGTCCAGATCTAAAATAAGATATTATATCCCTAGAAAGAAGACAGTTACAGTATATTTACCAAGTTACCAAAGTTAGTTTATTTAATCTGAACCATCCTTCACAAATCTGCTGTGTACGAAGCTTGGAAACTCACCTTACCATTATAATATATATATATATATATATATATATATATATATATATATATATATATATATATATATATATATATATATATATATATATATATATATATATATATATATATATATATATATATATATATATATATATATATATATATATATATATATATATATATATATATATATATATATATATATATATATATATATATATATATATATATATATATATATATATATATATATATAATATATATATATATAATATATATATATATATAATATATATATATATATATATATATATATATATATATATATATATATATATATATATATATATATATATATATATATATACACCTAGTTCTTGGAATAACGTGAAGATAGGTTCTCAGGAGTGACGGGTAATGTGAAAATCGCGTAATGTAATAAGTCATTTTCCATAAGAAACAATGATAGTGGGCATAGATACGTTTCACAACCGTACACAGACACACTATGCCAAAGATATAGGATAAGTAAAACATATTTTATAAGTGCATAACAAAGCAGAAAGACCTGTAGTTATATATATTAACATGCAAATAGTGTACAGTATAAAAGATATGCAGATTTGCTGTACAGTAAACAAATTAATGCACTCTATTATGCAGTGGGCAACAGGCATACACTGGGACGTGCATGGTGGCGGTGAGCACGAGGATGCGGGAGAATGAACCTCTATCTGCAAACGTTGTTGCACTCGCACGCTTTTTCCCTGACGATGTTATATGGCAAATTTGTTTGCTATTTGTTCTTAATGCTTTTTTCCATTCTCTCCATAATATCCAATAGCATTAATAGGTAGAAGAGGAGGAGGATGCGGGAGAACGAACCTCTATCTGTTAACGTTTTGCCGCCTCCGTACCAGCTGACGAGCTCTCGCACGCTTTTTTCCTGACGATATACAAACCTTAACACAAATACAGTTAGAACAAGCGATATATCCACGCAGTATGCTGGGTAAAGAGACACTGAAGCACATAGCAGCTTGGCGGAAAAGTGCCTCAGAGGCGGTCAATTATTTACTAAAATGAAAAGAAAAAAAATCTAATTTTTTTACATGGGCGTTATTTGTGTATTTCGCATTTTTTTACTATTATTTTTTAAGGGTGTTATTCCAATTTTGCGGATTTTAAACAAGCGTAAAAAACGAACTGAGTCTATAAATAATCATTTATCAACATATCATTAAGGGAATAACACTTTATATTCTAGTGTAGGGGGGATTTTGGTTCTCTACGGTATATCTCTCTTTTACAATTTATGGCATCTAGAATTTCACCCTGTAGAGAAATCTACACATTAACGTTTCTTACATCTTGTTTGCCGTTTTATGTGTCACTATTAATCCACTTTCGAATAGGACAGGATAAAGACAGGTTGGAGCTGGAGATCTGAAGCTGGATGACCTTCCAAATGCCTTGCAGTGGGCTTGAGCACGGAGTTACGGAAGATTCTAAGAGGTCTCGAGTTACAAACTTTTCATCACTTTAACTTGTAAAAACAAAGTATATCCTTCAGTTTTCAAGAAATAATACATAAAAAAAAATATTTCCTCTTGAGACAGACTAATACTTTGGTACTAACAAAATAAAGGTGAAGAACCATCATTAATTTAAAAAACTGCTGCAACAAAAAATTATTTCTAGTTTGAAATAGGTAAGCCTTACTTTAGTGCATTCCATTCTTATCTGCCAAGCTCTGTTGATTTCATGATAACACGAGTTGTGGAATGGGAATGGGCCAGTTGATGTACTTTATGAACCTGCTGAGTTGACATGGGGGACCTAATCTTCATATAAAGTTGGCAAAGAAGAGCTGTACAAGTCCGATCGAGAATTGAACCCGAAATTGCTTGTTGTTGTTTGTCATTTTTATGCCACTATTAGCTTATCGCCACTGGAATGGGGATAGACACAGACAACTTGGAGTAGGGTTTGTCACTTCCCAATTCCAGCTTTCTAATCACTGTGCTAAAGCGATCCCCTGAACTATACAGACACAGCCGCTATATGAACTGTATAAGAATGCATACATCAACCACATATTGTAGATGAATACTTACTGACAATATGGACTTGAATGTCCTCTTTGGAGAGATTAGAAGCCGAGATATCAAATGCGGAGAGTTGTCCTGCGGGGAAGTGTTTGATGGTGTCCCCAAGGACGGACACTCGCGCCCCGCTACCTTCCATTACTTCCACGCTCCACGGTGACCCTAGAATATACAAAACATTTAAACAATTAGATGAGTAAACACTGACAGATGTTTAATATATTATATTAAATTCCTAGAACATAATGTCTATTTAATACAGTATTATGGCATGCATTTTTATTAGAAGGTATGTGTAGTATATACAATGGCCTCTATCTTCAGGATGGCGAGTCAAAGTACACACATTCACCATAAGTCTGTACAGATCACTCCTGCTAGTCCCTTTGGGATAAATAGCTAAGTGAGGCGATCGAGGTATGTTTGGTCAATGGTGAAGGTGTGCTATGACTCGGACACCCTCTAGTAAGGGGGATTGTGGCCATTGTATTTACATGACTATACAGTAAAAAAAAAAAAAAAATGAAAACCCATGAAAATTTACTGCTCCTACAATCACCTTATGCATAATATATAAAGTTCTCGCTTATATAGCTGAAATAAAGAACGACAGTTCCCTCTCCTAATAAGAAGAGATTCTGGTGAAGAAGCACCATGCGACCCACTTCATGAAGTCAATATCGGTACCTGGTGTAAGCCAGACACTATACAACAGAAGTGAGAAGGATACTTCAAGTTAAAGAACGATTATAAATGGAAATAAATAATATTGCAAGTTATAATCGTAGAGGACAAATAGAAATCATTAATCACTTTGTACAGACTTTAATGAAATGACCATAACATTGCAAACTATAGCTGGAATGATGAATATTAGCGTTCGAGGGCGTCATATTTGTTCGTCCTTAGCGTAAGTACATACTTAAATATTAAAATAAATATAAGTGTTTTTTTTTTTTATATGTTAAGAGACTCACACATATCCTGGTTTTTACTTCATCTTGAACTTCTTGGTC
Organism: Halocaridina rubra; assembly: GCA_037179515.1. Lineage (NCBI taxonomy): Eukaryota > Metazoa > Arthropoda > Malacostraca > Decapoda > Atyidae > Halocaridina > Halocaridina rubra. Next base: position 57,062 of record JAXCGZ010019108.1, read on the forward strand.
TTTTTCACTCTGATGTTTTAAAGACTTTGCCAGTTTTTTCTAGCATGGTGCCGTTTCCCACAGCAGCTCAACAAGGATCTCAAGAGCAGCATCAAACTGACTAGGTTACTAGCCTAAAACATGTTTCTTTTAACCTTCTTTGTTTGCATATGCTGCAGTATGACCACTAGAGCTAAAAAGGTTCGCGTTGCCGAGTCCCACGTAAGTACAACAAAACTTACATTCGATGAGAGAGAGAGAGAGAGAGAGAGAGAGAGAGAGAGAGAGAGAGAGAGAGAGAGAGAGAGAGAGAGAGAGGATGATAATAATAATAATAATAATAATAATAATAATAATAATAATAATAATAATAATAATAATAATAATAATAATAATAATAATAATAATAATAATAATAATAATAATAATAATAATAATAATAATAATAATAATAATAATAAATTATTATTATTATTATTATTATTATTATTATTATTATTATTATTATTATTATTATTATTATTATTATTATTATTATTATTATTATTATTATTATTATCATCATCATCATCATCATCATCATCATCATCATCATCATTATTATTATTATTATTATTATTTTATTTGTTGCTATACTAGTGCATCTGCACCTCCCTCTCGACCCTGACGCTTCATATGAGACAAATGTTTACATCGAGATTTCATTCAGTGTATTAACCTTACGAATGTCAAGTAAAAAAAAAACTACGAATGCATACACGCGAGCTCGTGTAATTACCTAACTGTTCTTACGGGTAAAATGAATAATAAAAATGAAGTTAATACCAACAAAAAATGAAAAAAATAATAATAAAAATGTACATACGTGTAATCGTGAAATAAGTAAATAATACACAACTGAAAGAATATTAACAATAAACATATAAATAATGGAAATGAAATTAATAAAAAATATATAAAAATCATGAAAGCAAAAAATAATAATAATAGATGAAATGTAATAATAAAAAAATAGAAATAATTAAAAAATGAATAATAATAATAATAATAATAATAATAATAATAATAATAATAATAATTAAAGATTAGAAACATATGAAAGAAGAAAAATAAATTTATAATAATAAAATGAAAAATAATAATAAGCAAATGAGAAATAATAATTAGAAGAAATGTAATAGTAATAAACATATGAATAAAAAAAAAATAAGAAAAGGTAGAAGAAAAAGAAGAAAAATAATACTAATAAACATATGAATAATAAAAATAAGAACGAAATAGAAAAATTATAATAAACATCTAAATAAAAATAATTAATATAAATCTAATAATAATAAACAAGTTAATAATAATAATAATAATAATAATAAACATAAGAAAAATATAATAGTTAATATTAATAAGCAAATGTATGATAACATTGATTAAATAATAATAACAATAATAATAAAGACATGAATAATAAAAAAAATATGAATAATAATAAACATTTGGATAATAATAATCATAATAATCTAATTATAATAAATATATGAGAAGAAGAAGAAGAAGAAGAAGAAGAGGAAGAAGAAGAAGAAGAAGAAGAAGAAGAAGAAGAAGAAGAAGAAGAAGAAGAAGAAGAAGAAGAAGAAGAAGAAATTATATAAAGTAATATATGAATAATAAGAATATAAATAAGTAAACAGTTAATGATAAAACACTTTCCTTAAATTCCGTTAAAAATAAGAGAAATGTAAATGAGGTTTTTTTTTAATGAGTGACACCCGGACAAGCAAAAAAAAAATGAATGAATAGATAAAATTGCCCTCATAGGGCCTGGGCACGAAGAAAACATAAAATTATTAGAAAAAGATATGGAAAGTACTGTGAATTGTTAGATGTGTAGGGATAATAAGAGATGTGTAACGCATATCCAAGAATATTCGGTGTAGATGTAGGCATAGAAACAGAACGGCAATTTAAGGAAGACTTAACATCAAGCTATTATTGCAATTACCTAATTATGCTCACGGGAAAGAGCCCCATACTCTTAACTCCCCGTCTCCTGATCGGTTCCAATTTTGTACTCCGTGACACTTATCATATTTGTTCTGAAAACTATGAACTGAGTTAACATTAACTACCTCCTCGCTTGGCGAATTCCAATCATCAACTACTCTTACACTAAAAAAAAAAAATAACAAAAAAGTACCTCCTTACATCCTGCAAATAAGTTTTTTTCCGGAAGCTTTAAACTATGACCCCTAGTTCAAAACCATGAAGGAATTTAAAAACCGTCACCATATCCCTCTCTTTCTTCTAGCTTCGAGTGATGGTAAGTCTAATTTCCTCAGCCTCTCTTCATAACTGAGATTGGGTATTTTTGGCACCAGTTTCGTGGTATGTCTTCGAATTACTTCCAGCTTATTTGTGTGCTTATATATGTGTGTGAATGTAAATCTAGTTGGAAAATTTATATGTATAGTATATAAATTAAATGAATATGTAATATGATACTTCTTTATGCCTCTCTCTCTCTCTCTCTCCTCTCTCTCTCTCTCTCTCTCTCTCCTCTCTCTCTCTCTCTCTCTCTCTCTCATCTCTCTCTCTCTCTCTCTAAACCAAAATGGGCGAGCAGCACCAAACTGACCAGGCTACTAGTTGAAAACACGTTTCTTTTACCTTGTTTGGTTGTATTTGCTGCAGGAAGACCACTATAGCTAAGAAGGTTTGCGTTGGCCGAGTGCCACTTAAGTATAACAATACTCTAATCGACGAGAGAGAGAGAGAGAGAGAGAGAGAGAGAGAGAGAGAGAGAGAGAGAGAGAGAGAGGAGAGAGAGAGAGAGAGAGAGAGAGAGAGAGAGAGAGAGGAGAATAATAATAATAATAATAATAATAATAATAATAATAATAATAATAATAATAATAATAATAATAATAATAATAATAATAATAATAATAATAATAATAATAATAAATAAATATATATATATATATATATATATATATATATATATATATATATATATATATATATATATATATATATATATATATATATATATATATATATATATATATATATATATATATATATATATATATATATATACCGGCTACACTGCCAGGACAGTTTTCCTCAATATAATAAAATCACAGTCCAGAGGCTGTTCAACTTTGCCCTTATGAACTTGAATAGAGGGAAAAGATGATTCTAACTATATAATTACTTGTAGAAGGATTAACCTTCACAGCTCCGAGGATAATTCAGATGTATATAACATATTTTCGAGGTAATTTAGAGAGCTGTGACGTCAAACACTGACCTTAATGCATTTACAAAGATGATATTTAATGTTTCGTCGCCTTTTTTTTTCGTGGACTGAAGTCCGTATTCATACCAGCATGGTGTCAGATCCAGTCAGATGAAAATATTTGAACTAATAGCCTCTTCGAAAAAAAAAAATATTCCAAGGAAATTAGGAAAGAGAGTATCTAACTTATTTTGGAACTATGGAACAGTCGGTGGTATCTCATGCATATTAATGTATTATCAAGTGTGTAGAGCAGGTTCGGATGTAGTTCGAGAGGATAAAAATATGTCTCATGTTTCCATTACCCTCTTACTTATTAGTTCAAATGTATGTTTGTTTGTTTGTGTGCGCACGAACAAAGGTTCAAAAGACATGCCACGAAACTGGTGCCAGAAATACGCAATCTCAGTTATGATGAGAGGCTGAGGGAATTAGACTTACCATCACTCGAAGCTAGAAGAGTGAGGGGGGGGGATATGGTGACAGTCTTTAAATTCCTTCATGGTTATGATAGAGTGGATAAGGATCGATATTTTGATATGGCTGGCTCTAGAACTAGAGGTCATAGTTTGAAGCTTCGTAAGAAAACTTCTTCGCAGGATGTAAGGAAATACTTTTTCAGTGTAAGAGTAGTTGATAATTGGAATTGGCTAAGCGAGGAGGTAGTTAATGCTATCTAAATCCATAGTTTTAAGAACAGGTATGATAAGTATCACTAAGAATAAAATGGAACGATCAGGAGACGGGAAGATACGAGCTTTGGGCTCTTTCCCGTAAACACAATTAGGTAATCACAATTAGGTAATCACTCAATGCTGTCGGCTATTTTCGCGGAGCTCAGCCTCAGACTTTCGCCTCCTCCCCCCCGGAGGGGGGGCCTTAGACACCTTGGCATCCAACATGAAGAGTTTTGTCTCAGGAAAAATAGAAACTTTCAGGTAACGGGTCTTGGCAGTCCTCATGACTGACTCACTGCCAGCTGACCTCGACGACCTCTTAAAAAGGTCAAGAGGTTACGTATTCACGATAAAGTTTACATAAAAATATATATAAACTTATAAATGCTGAGCAAGAATTATGTTTACATGGAGAGAGAGGAAGAGAGAGAGAGAGAGAGAGAGAGAGAGAGAGAGAGAGAGAGAGAGAGAGAGAGAGAGAGAGAGAGAGAGAGAGAGAGAGAGAGAGAGAGAGAGAGAGAGAGAGAGAGAGAGTTACTTTCAATAATAATTCATCTATTGCAGGTAAGGGTCAAAGAAATGCTCTATATTGATAGTGAAGATTACAAAAAAAAAGCTATATATAATCTCACAATTAAATAATGAAAATCTCCAGGATACCAAAAGGCGCCTTGTGGGATTTCTGGGAAAAGGAAGGTCAGAGGTCAAAGGTCAAACTATCAATGCGGAAGTTCTCATGCAGTTGAGGTCACGTTTCTACTCCGTTATGAGGAGCATAATTTCATGAGTTTTCTGTCCTCCTCTTTCTACATTTCCACTTGAAAAAAAAAATGGATAATGTTATATATTCTAACTTGTTTGCGTCCACCCACCCACCCCCCATCTGTGAACAGGGACTAATAATGACATAAAACAGCAAATTAAGAAAAATTAAGACTAAATAACGCAAGATCCAATAATAATAATAATATTATCCATGTAGTAGGTTGGCCCATGGCACCAACTACCCGTTGCAATACTACACCTGAAGGGGCTATTGGACTTAAATAAGACTGTCCAGGACAGTTCGATGTTAAGTCTTCCTTCAGTTACGGTTCTCTTTCTATGCCTACATCAACACCGAATATTCTTGGATATTCGTTGCACATGTCTTATTATCCCTTCACATCTGACAAGTCGCAATATACTCCCGATCTTTGGTTCTCTCTATATTTTTTTCGTACCTAGGCCTGATGAGGGTAGATTTTTTTTTTTTTTTTGCCCGTCCTGGTGTCACAATCATAAAAAATAATAATAATAGTAATAATAATAATAACGTCATCATATTAGGTTAGGTATGGTTATGTTTATCTAATTGGTAAAAGTGGAGAAAGCGTACCTAACGACAGCCTGATATGAGTTTGCTCCACAGGTGATCCAAAATTAATCTCTAAAAAATTATTTTCGACATTTCGTCTTCTCAAATCCGCAAACATCTTCTCAAGAATAACATTCTTTCTGTCGCTATTCTCTCTCATATATTATTTATTTATTTCTATCGAAAGTAACATAAATGTACATCAGTCTCTACGATGACCCAGAGAAAGTAGGAAATATTGAGTTGTTTAGGTATGTCCGGCTTAAAACTAAACATACAGCACAGTTAATATGTCACAAGTAGTTCCCATCCGCATGGGGGCGGACACAGAAATGTTCTTTCTAATGCCCCGAGATCGGATCGAAGCCACGCTCATCGCCTTCCAAATAACGCTCTCTACCCTTAAGCTATATACAGAAGAACTCAAAAGTTTTTATAAAGACTATTCAAGTATTATACAATTATCAAATTGCACTGTTTGTTAGTTGAAAATAGTTGTAGTCTCCGTGGCAAAATGGTAGCGTCTGCGACTCTGAGGCGGCAGGTCGAGGGTTCGCGCCCCGTCACGGACTGAGGTTAGTAAGGGCATACACTCAGGGTAACGATTACATTTGCCAAAACAAGTCCCTCGTAAGAAGGCAACCGTCCTAGCCCTTAGTAGAAAAGGGAGTTCGTGACGTAAAACCGAATCCATCGTTAGTTAAAAATAGTTATGCTAGTCATTCCCTTTCAACTGTGGATTTAAAATATAAAATCACACTTCTAAAATTTTTCAATATACTCCTTTTTTTTTTATGATTGTGACACCAGGACGGGCAAAAAAAAAATAAAACAAACCGCCCCCATCGGGCCTGGGCACGAAGAATACATAAAGTAAAGAGAAACAGAGATGGAGAATGTAATGACTTGTCAGATGTGAAGGGATAATAAAAGATGTGTGATGAATATCCAAGAATATTCAGTGTAGCTGTAGGCATAGAAAAAGAACCGTAACTGAAGGAAGACTTAACATCGAACTGTCCTGGACAGACCTATTTAAGTTCATAAAACCTTCAGCTGTAGTATCGCAACGGGCGGTTGGTACCATGAGCCAACCTACTACATGACAGCTGGCCTTGCAACCCAAACTGTTAATTAGTTCACCTCAAATCAATTTGCAGTTGTACATAATGAAGTTGCAGGACAAACACAAATAGTAAAGAGCCCTCTAATTCGCAAGTTATGTATTTTTATTCTTGTTTTTAATTTTCCATCTCATGTTACTGATATTTCATCGTTTCAGTAAAGTCCGAATAACCTTTATTTGTTATTTTTCTTATATCTATCATGTATCATAGAGTGAAGGAAGAGAGTAAGTGTCAAGGAGAGTTGAAAAGTGGAATGAGAAATAGACCATTGGGAATGAATGCAAAGAGAAGGATATATGAAGGTGTGATTGTGCCGACAGTATTATAAGGAGCAGAGATTTGGAATGCCACCCCCTTTCAAAGGGGAATGGTATTACGAATATAGATCAATAGAATAAACCTCTGTAGTACAAGCGATAAATACGTTGGGGAAAAAAATAATATATATATATATATATATATATATATATATATATATATATATATATATATATATATATATATATATATATATATATATATATATATATATAATATAATATTTTGAATGTACAAATACGATTTTTTGCAGCGAGCTTTACAGAATTTGTAACCAGCGGAATAAAAGGAATAGCGTAAAATCAGATGACCTCAATACCTACAGAGATAACAGAAGAAGACGACGACGAGGAAGGCCGGTGGTTCTAGCGTTTGTCGTATTCAAGGCCCCGTTATTACCACTATTGGGAAGCTGTACTCCCCCCCTTAGTCTCCCCCCCCCCCGATAACCCACATAGCCGTTACAAAGGCAGAGCCTCGGAGACTGTCCAGTGTCCACTCCCCGAGGAAGACGCAGAGGGAAAGGACCCCAATTTTGTAGAACAGGAAATGCAATGCTTGAGGAAGAATTCCTAGGCCGCTTTCACACCGAAGTGGCACGTTGTTTTCAACCGGCGTGCCACGTGCGACGTGCCACTTTGGTGTGAAAGCGGCGTTAGAGCTGCAGGGGAACCACACATAAGTCTCTACCACCACACTTCAGGCTGCGACAGCTCAGTGGTAGAGCGACCAAGTCGGGAATCTACCAGCGAAGGTTCAAAAAAAAAAAACCCTGGACGTTAAAAAGGGCTTCCAGCCTTAATCCTCCAGCTCTAAATTGATAGATATGTTGGTGCATATATATATATATATATATATATATATATATATATATATATATATATATATATATATATATATATATATATCATGCTTTAGTCAGTCAAGGCAACAGTCCTATAACTAAACATTTTTTAAACAGAGAGAGAGAGAGAGAGAGAGAGAGAGAGAGAGAGAGAGAGAGAGAGAGAGAGAGAGAGAGAGAGAGAGAGAGAGAGAGAGAGAGAAAATGAATGAATTACATATTAGTCTGATGTCTGCAATAGGCAACATTCTTGTGGATGGGAATTTAAATCAGACAGATTTGTGTCCTTAAGCCAATCAGATATTTTATTAAGGAATTTTCGAACTATTTGGAATTCGCGATAATCTACCAGAGTTCCGAGAAAAAAAAAATAAAAATAAAAATAAAAAAAAAACTAAAATCTCGTGATATAAAATTGATTTGGTGGATTTAGAGTGGTGAAATATTTTTTTACATATCTAAGTTTTGCAAGACAAATGTTCTTGCTCCGGTTTTACGTAACGGACTCCCTTTTCTACCAAGGGCTAGGACGGTTGCCATCTTGCGAAGGACTTGTTTTGGCAGATGTAATCCTTACCCTGAGTGCATGCCCTTGCTATCCTCAGGCCTTGGCGGGGCGCGAACCCTCGACCTGACGCCTCAGAGTCGCGGACGCTACCGCTTGAGCCACGGCGATTAGTGATTTTATTTATAGAAGCAATGCATACAACAAATGACAAACGTTTGAATTACTAAGCTAATTATAGGAAGTTCTTACATGATAAGATGTATGATACATACATACATACATATATATATATATATATATATATATATATATATATATATATATATATATATATATATATATATATATATATATATACAAAAAGAAAGAAATAGTTTAACTAATTTAACTGATTAATAATATCTTTTACGGCTTTAACCAGTTTAATAGGAATCACGAATAGATCAAAGAAATTAAATACGAAACACTTCACCATCACCATTGCTACATAATTCAATTTATCTTCATGTAATGTCAGTGTTGACATATTTAAAGACCAGGAATAAATACAATAAAACCTGTGAATATATATATATATATATATATATATATATATATATATATATATATATATATATATATATATATATATATAAGTAGTCACCGTGGCTCATGCGGTAGCGTCCGCGACTCTAAAGCGTCAGGTCGAGAGTTCGCTCCCAATCACTGTCTGAGGTTAGCAAGGGCATGCACTCAGGGTAAGGATTACATCTGCCAAAATAAGTCCTTCGCAAGAAGGCAACCGTCCTAGCCCCTGGTAGAAAAAGGAGTCCGTGACGTAAAACCGGAACATATATATATATATATATATAATATATATATATATATATATATATATATATATATATATCACGACTTTAGGAAACGACATAGAAAAGTATTAGCGAATACGAAAAGCGACCACACAAAAAAATTCAGGAGAATTATAGATATTTCCAATTTGGCATACAATGCAGAAACGTCATCTGTATGTGGCATCTGAACAGAAAAATATATAGGAGGATGGCAAGGAATAAAATAAAAATCATTATTTCAGGTTCAGGTTTTACTTGTATATGGCAGCTAAGTTTTGTTTGTTCCTGGAAAAAAAATCTGCGAATTTTATATGTTATCTATTTATCAATGAATATATATATATATATATATATATATATATATATATATATATATATATATATATATATATATATATATATACGTATGTTTGTATGTATGTAAAAATGCACTCGTGCGTAATGAGAGAAGACGATCGTTGACGTACAGTCATGTAGTAAAGATTTTTTTTTTTTGTCTGGCTAGGGGCGGGTAAAAAGTCTATTTATAAAACAAACGAAAGCAAGTACCGCTCATACCAATTCCTGAAAGTACCGCTCATACCAATTCCTGAAGTAAGTTAATGAGAGCAATGCGAATAAGAAAAAAACGGAGTGTTTCAACCACGTCTATAACATTGTGCTTCATCCCACATTATCTGTATCGAAATGCTTTCCTTCCCGGGTAGACTGTACAGTACAGCAGTTTGTATTATAATGCACCGTTTTGTGTATCTTAATTAGTCCCCATTCGAACGGGGGTGGACACAGGCATGTTGGAGCTGGAGGAAAAAGGAGTTTTATCATAAGTGAGATAAAATGTAGTCTCCGTGGCAAAATGGTAGCACCTGCGACTCTGAGGCGGCAGGTCTAGGGTTCGCGCCCCGTCACGGACTGAGGTTAGTAAGGGCATACACTCAGGGTAACGATTACATCTCCCAAAACAAGTCCTTCGTAAGAAGGCAACCGTCCTAGACCTTAGTAGAAGAGGGAGTTCGTGACGTAAAACCGAATCGAATCATCATAAGAGATAAAATATGGTTCTATTCACAACCCGGAGATTGAAGATGGCTAGATTCTATCCAAGTTAGGAGCAGAATGTCCTCTGCATCCCATAGTTCATTCTCTCTAGGTCTGTATTTTCTTCTTTCTTTATTCTCAGGCCGGGAATAAGAATGCCGCCTCCATGCTCCCCTGCGTGTCGTAAAAGTCCACTACATAGAGAGGGGTGAGGTGACAAGTAATCTCCCCATTTGTATTCTCCTCCTCTATCTTTGGCTTGAATTTGGCCCCATTTGTATGGTCCTCCTCGAATAGTCTACCTTTGGCTTGAATTTGGCCCCATTTGTATTCTCCTCTTCGAATAGTCTACCTTTGGCTTGAATATGGCCATGCCCCATAAAAGAAGTATTATGCCTTTTGCAATTCAATAAAATACCAACTTTAGTATATATGCAAAGTTACTATATGTCAGTCTATCTATATACAAAACCCATATTAATTCTTATAAAGGGATGGTTAAGTCAAAGAGAAAAAAATTGACTATGCTTTTAAATGCATATTTTGAAGAACGTAAAAAATTACATTAGTTTTTTAGTGTATTTTCTGTGAAGGAAACTTAAATATGTAGGAATTGTAGTCATCGGCCTACATACTAGAAACCTCGAGAAAGCGTTATGAGCAATAATAATGTTAATAAAATAGTGTATTTTCTGTGAGGGAAACTTAAATATGTTGGAATTGTAGTCATCGGCCTTTTTTTTTTTTTTAGGATGGGATACGATAGGAGGGGAAAAAAAGGGGAGGGGATTAAGGATATAAGGGAATTGGAGGGAAAAGCACGATAATTAAATAAAGTAAGAGAGAAAAAAGAGAGGGGCAGACCCTCGTGCTAAGTTTTGATCTGGAATTCAGATGCATCGGCCTACATACTAGAAACCTCGAGAAAGCGTTATGAGCAATAATAAAGTTAATAAAATAGATCTAGTGGACCAAATCGTTTCTGTTATTTGAGTGGCTCTATAATTCGGTCAGCCAAGGAATCACTGACAATGATGCAGTTCTCAACAACGTGTGAGAATCTTTCAAATATTTCTCTTTGGAACGTGATGATTTACTCCAAATTGATTCTGTTCCCATATTATAGTAGTGTGTGTGTGTGTGTGTGTGTGTGTGTGTGTGTGTGTGTGTGTGTGTGTGTGATTACCTAATTGTGTTTACGGGAAAGAGCCCAAAGCTCGTATCTTCCCGTCTCCTCATCGGTTCCATTTTATACTTAGTCATACTTATCATACATGTCCTTAAAACTATGGATTGAGATAGCATTAACTACCTCCTCGCTTAGCCAACTCCAATTATCAACTACTCTTACACTGAAAAAGTATTTCCTTACATCCTGCGAAGAAGTTTTCTTATGAAGCTTCAAACTATGACCTCTAGTTCTAGAGCCAGTCATATCAAAATATCGATCCCTATCCACTCTATCATAACCATGAAGGAATTTAAAGACTGTTACCATATCCCCCCTCACTCTTCTAGCTTCGAGTGATGGTAAGTCTAATTCTCTCAGCCTCTCATCATAACTGAGATTGCGTATGTCTGGCACCAGTTTCGTGTGTGTGTTTGTGTTTGTGCGTGCTTGCGTGTGTGTGTGTGTGTCTACCGGTCCTCTCTGATGGTATCCTTAGACAGTATTATAAACTCGTGAGATGCCAAAATGAAGGGTTTGCATGAATACAGTCATATACAGAAACTTAGCTTCGCTTTCTGTATTCATGGCTACAGTTTACTAAAAAAAAAAAAAAAATCTTTCAACGTATTTGAATGTTGACCTGGAAAAAAAAAACGCTAAATATTTAAATATAATAATAATAGAAAGGAAACCGTGTCAAAGGTCACAGTTAACGCACTAGCGCAGATCAAAGATCTTTCTTAGAAAAAAAAATATTAATGCCACAAAACATTTCGTTCCACAATCAAGATTAGCGGGGGTCAGTGTACGTGAAAAGAAAAATGTTCGAATCTGCAAATCGGATATTTTTTTTTTATTTATATATTCATCGCAGAGAGAGCTACGAAACGGTTATTTTGGCCCTAATCGAATCTATACCTTGTGAATATACCGTTCCACTGTAATCCCAGTATATCTAATGGTGTACACACTGAGTAGGCTAAATTGACAGGGGCTATTACACGAGGTTGCCACTGCCCTTTTCTTCCAATCCCATATATATATATATATATATATATATATATATATATATATATATATATATATATATATATATATATATATAAAACCCAGCCACCGAGGGGGGCAAGCCAGCCTCAACTTGGTGCCGGTCCCAAGCCCGGGTAGATGGGGAGGGTTGGCGGCAGGAAGGGCATCCGGCCATAAAAATTTTGCAAAACCAAAATATGGCCAGTACAGATAACTGGCCAGAAACATCGACCCCACATAAAAGTGGGAAAAATGTAGACGAAAAAGATATATATATATATATATATATATATATATATATATATATATATATATATATATATATATATATATATATATGAGTACAAAATAAATGCCATTTAACAGCAATGGGAAAGTGTGCGCATGGCGCTTTGTTCTACATTAGAGACCAGATGTGACACGTTTCTAAAAATCCACAAGGATTGGTAATATTTTGCATGTTAATATTTAAGAATATAAAGAATTGTGGTAACGCCTTTCTGATCACCTGCATTGTATACACTAATATTTATACTAATATAGTATACTAATAACAAGAATATGATATTGCTTGGTATATGTTGTTGGTTAAAAGTTAATTTTATGTAATTCTATTATATATGAGATCGGTAGAGCATAAAGAGAGATAGGTGCGTGATATACGAAAATGAAAATACCCCCCCCCCAAAAAAAAATTAAACATATCTACAGAAATATATAATTTAGAATAAGTTATTCACTCGTAGAATGAATATAGGCCTATACGTCTTTTTCTATATTAATCTCACTTTCATATATTCTTTGAACTTGCAAAAACGGAAAAACAAATCGAATTAAGAATTTAAATTAACTATCTGCGACGCTTTCCAAAATGAGAAGAAATAGAAGTATGCTAAGTAGGACCTCACGACAGATGATCATTGCCCGCTTACCCTGTGGATGACCGAAGCAGGGTAATGGGGAGTAAATGTGGCAGCCCTTTATCTCCAATAAGCTAAGAGGAGTGATCGTGGTATAGTAGCTTCTAGTGAATGAGTGTGGTTTGACTCGGCCACCCCTTATAACTGCAGATGAAGGTGTATTGGACTTAAATAGGACTGCCCAGGACAGTTCGATGTTAACTCTTCCTTCAGTTACGGTTCTTTATCTATGCCTACAGCTACACGGAATATTCTTGAATATTTGTTACAAATCTCTTATGATCCCTTCACATCTGACAAGTCGCAACACTACATCTCTGTTTTTAATTTATGTTTTTCTTCGTGTCCAAGTCCATTGCTTTTTTTTTTCGTTCTGGTGTCACACTCATTAAAAAAAACGGGGATTGTGGTCATTGTATGTGCATGTATGTACGTATGTGTGTAAGTATACATATGCTAAAACGATTACATAAAAATAAATCTTAGCAGTTACTGTACATACATACCGCAGGACACAAAGATTGAAGAACACAAGCAGTGTTCCACGACACAAGGGTTGAAGATCTCCACTAATGTTCTGTTGCACAAATTTTTTGCCACCAGTGTTCCGCGACACATTGGTTGAAAAACGCCACTAGTGTTCCGTGACACAATGGTTCAAGAGCACCACTAGTGTTCCGCGGCACAAAGGCAGAAGAATCCAAAGAGTGAAGATAACCACGAGCGTTCCGCGGCACACAGGTTGAAGAACGCCACAAAAGCTAAAGAAAACTGCGAGTACTCCGTGGAACAAGAGTTGAAGAATGCAAAGCTTGAAGTTCTCCGATAGTTTTCCGTGGCACACAGGTTGGAAAAAAACACAAAATGTTCCGTGACACAAAGGTTGAGGAATAACACTCATGACCGTTACTGAGATAAGCTACTGTTACACCTGGTTAACATTCGCTACAGATACAGTCGCTAATATCACAGTAGTCGCCGTGGCTCAACAGGTAGCGTCCGTGACTCTGAGGCGTCAGGTCGAGGGTTCGCGCCCAGTCACGGTCTGAGGCTAGCAAGGGCATGCGCTCAGGGTAAGGATTACATCTGCCAAAACAAGTCCTTCGCAAGAAGGCAACCGTCCTAGCCCTTAGTAGAAAAGGGAGTTCGTGACGTAAAACCGAATCCACAGTCGCTAATATCACATTGAATTGCACATTGAACCATAGTAAGATGACTTTTCCCACCTTCTGCTCTACACTTTCACCAACATTCCTCTTCTATTATCACTTTCCCTTCCTACTATCTGACCAGCAATTAAATCATTTTCTATGCACACAATCGGTCAATGTAAAAAAAATAATAATTACATTTACTCGTAGTAGATTAGTGGGGAATGTCGCAAGAAAAAATATGGGAAGACAAGGAAATACGGAGAGAATATATCTCCTCTTGGAATGATATTTAAAATTCTCTCTCTCTCTCTCTCTCTCTCTCTCTCTATATATATATATATATATATATATATATATATATATATATATATATATATATATATATATATATATATATAATATTGCTATATTTGGCACTAGGTTGTTATGACAAGGCGAGCAGGGTTACAAAACAGAGTACTGTCTGCAAAAATAAAGTTTCGAAACAAATCCAAGATTCTGTTCGACCATCAATTCAGCGTTTCTTCCAAGAAATATCTAAAAGCGGATTTCTATGTTAATGACACCGTTTTGTGTCACATTTAGTCCCCATTCGAATGGGGGTGGACACAGACATTTTGGAGATAAGGATTATGGTTGAATAACTTTCCTTAACGCTCAGCAATGGGACCCACCCGCGTTAGTCGATTCCAGACTTTCCCACTCTACCACTGACCTATCGCGGCACCCAACTTCCTATGGATTCGGTTTTACGTCACGAACTCCCTTTTCTGCTAGGGGCTAAGACGGTTGCCGTTTTACGAAGGACTTGTTTTGGCAGATGTAATCGTTACCCTGAGTGTATGCCCTTACTATCCTCAGTCCGTGACGGAGCGCGAACCCTCGACCTGCCGCCTCAGAGTCGCAGACGCTACCATTTTACCACGGAGACTACTGCGGCCCCAACTTCCTATGTTTTTTTTGTTTTTTTTTATGATTGTGACACCAGAACGGGCCAAAAAATAAAAAATAAAACGGCCCTCATCAGGTCTGGGCACGAAGAATACATCAAGTAAAGAGAAACAGAGATGGAGAGTGTAATAACTTGTCAGATGTGAAGGGATAACAAGAGGTGTATAATGAATATCCAAGAATATTCAGTGTTGATGTAGGCATAGAAAAAGAACCGTAACTGAAGGAAGACTTAACATCGAACTGTCCTGGACAGTCCTATTCAAGTTAATAAAAAACTCCAGCTGTAGTATCGCTGAAATAGATTATAATTTTAAACCCTCTCTCAAAAACCCACATCACAACTGTGAATCTATTAGAGTCCACCAAGTTCTGAAGCACAAATGTTGATGAATACCACCAGTGTTCGGTGGCATATATGTTTAAGAGTTCCGCGGCACAGAGGTTGAAAAATAAAAAATTGAAGATCGCCATTAGCGTTCCGCGGCACAAAGGTTGAAGAACGCCTACTACTGTTCCGTAGCACAAAGGTAAAAGAATACCACTAACGTACCGTAAAACAAAGGTTGAATAACATTAATGCTTCGTGGAAGATCGCCACTCATGTTCCGCGGAATAGAGGTTGGAGATCGACACCAATGTTCCGCGGAATAGAGGTTGGAGATCGCCACCAATGTTCCGCGGAACATAGTTGAAGATCGTCACCAATGTTCCGCGGAACAAAGGGTTAGAGATCGACACGTTGGAGCTGGGGGATTAAAGCAAAAATATTAACTATTCTCTCGTAAGGACTGCATTCGGTACATGACTTATGAGATTATAAATAATGGGAAATTATTTGTATTTTATTGCAAATTATATATGAAAATTATTTGCAAAAATATTCCAATGATGTCATTTTCTCTTCATTTTATTAGAGAGAGAGAGAGAGAGAGAGAGAGAGAGAGAGAGAGAGAGAGAGAGAGAGAGAGAGAGAGAGAGAGAGAGAGAGAGAGAGAGAGAGAGAGAGAGAGCATAATACAGGAATGGTAAATATTTTTTTATATATATTTTCTTACGATTGTGACACCAGGCGGGCAAAAAAATAAATGTAAAAATAATATATACTTACAAATAATGAAAATATAAAATTATATGAATGTATATTTGCAGAGTAAACCATTATACGATTGCACATTTAAATCAACATCAACATATATAAATATTAATAAAATACACACAAATATTGCAGAAAGAATTATGTACATAAATACGCAGAAAATGTAAACGTATGCGAAGAAAAAAAATATAATTAATATTACATTTAATTTTATGTGTTAACGACCTAAGAAAATAATAAAAAAAAACAAGAAATTAAATTGAATTTTATTACTAGTCTTATAAATGAAAATGTTTAAAAGTATAAAACAGGTAGTTTAAAGAGTTGAAGTAGTCGAGATTTACATTCCACACAACGTATGTGACGGCGAGATAGCCTAACCCACTCATAGCAATTTGTCAAAGTCGAAAGTCTTTGTATCAGACCCCTCCTTGCAATCTTTTCCTTTCTTTCTTTTTTTAATAAGGGAATGCGAATAGCTCATGAAGAACTGGGACCAAAAATTGTATTGGGGTAAAGTTGAGGTCCATAAGCTTTAGTTGGTCGCTGTTAATATAGTCCAAGTTCAAATTTTAACCTAATCTAACCTACGCTAACCAAAACTAACCTAACCAAACTGATAAAAAGTCAGAACCCAGTTCTTCGGGAGGATAGCTCTAATTTGTACTCTCAAGGTTGCTGAAATGGTCACAAAAGATGCGAACTAGACTCTATTTCTAGATGATCGGAATTTCTACTTGAGAAATGAGCTAGCATCGAACAAACTTCCGAGTCAAATTATGCATATAATAGTCATTAGATGGTATAATAAGTCATTTCTGAATCGTTTTCCCATAAATTCTACAGATTTCCAGTTTTCCAGAAACCATGATTATAAGAGAAAGGTTTAGACTTGCATACCTACGTCTCACTTTTTAGACTATTTTCACTTTTTTAAATATTTTTTTTCTTGTATCATAGGTAAAGCAAGTCATGCCAGTGGTATCACTTATCAATTTCATAATTCTAGTAACTCTCTCGTGTCCTTTGTCACCAGAAAAAAAAATCATTTGGATGTTTATTTCATCTTATTATTATTATTATTATTATTAGTAGTAGTAGTAGTAGTAGTAGTAGTGGTAGTAGTAGTAGTAGTAGTAGTAGTAGTAGTAGTAGTAGTAGTAGTAGTAGTAGTAGTAGTAGTAGCAGGTTTACGCTAATAAAAGGAAATTCATTTTTAATATATAAAATCTTCGAAGCTAAATAGGTCCTTCTAGATATTTCAGATTCTTTCTTAGCTAGGCCACCTTGAGAGAGAGAGAGAGAGAGAGAGAGAGAGAGAGAGAGAGAGAGAGAGAGAGAGTTAGTTTCGTCTATATCAAACAACAGGTCTTTAATAAGTATCTATTCACAAACCCTTCTTGATAGTAAATAACCATTTTGAGGTAACTTTCAAGTGAAAGACATAAATTCACAAAATCTATGAATTCATGACCGCCTATTAAAAAAAAAAAAAAATAGTTGATCAAAGGCCTAGCTCTCATCTACCGCACCTGAGTTCAGTCACTCGTGGCTACTGAAGAGCGTTGGCTTCTGATTTTCGAAGGATTTTCCTATTGGTGTGTCCCGTTGCATGCCTGTCCCAATAGTCAACTAAAGGGCGGTTTACACGGTCAAACGGTTCGTCGAACGCGGTTCGACAGACAAGTGTTTGAAGTGATGTTCGAACCTGTGAACGGGGTATTTGGTTGTCGAACACGTTCGACAAATGTGTTCGACAACCAAATACTCCGTTCACGCGTTTCGAACAACACTTCAAACACTAGTCTGTCGAACCGCGTTCGACGAACCGTTTGACCGTGTAAACCCCCTTTAAGTCTCATGGTAAAATAGTACCATCACGGGCCGAGGATTTGATAAGTCGAACAAAATTCAATCCCCGTATCACATACAGTTCAACTTCTTGAAAAAAATATAAAAGGATTGAAGAGAGTCACATCATCAATAAAATATCAAGAGATCGGCAAGTAAGACGACTAGAACACCATATGATGACATTCCACACAGATGTCGTATTGATAATAACCTCAGAGAAAATAGCAAAAAGAAAAAAAAATGAAAGTTCCCATATAACACCATGTTATTACCTCACTTTCTCTCTACATCTGAGCAAGACAAGTGAATTAGCATAAGAAATGGAAGGAGAAAAAACACTTTACTCATGTTCAGGCTCTGTTCGGTACAACTGCCGCTGCTGCATCGATATTCAAGATTTTAAACATTTGCAGTGCAGTACTAATAATAATAATAATAATAATAATAATAATAATAATAATAATAATAATAATAATAATAGCGGTAAAACAAAGTAATAATAATAATAATAATAATAATAATAATAATAATAATAAAATAATAATTTATGCAAGGTGATATTGAGTTATCGATAATAAAATCCTAATTATCAATTATACTTTATACTTTCACAAAATTCTGAACGAATACGAATATTCTAATGAGAAAATATATCCAAAGAGACTAAATATCTGAATGAATCTTCAGGAAGGTTCAAATCAGTGACTCTTACGTCTCTATCTTAGGTTGGGTTACGTTAGGTTAGTCAGGTTTATTCACATGGGCCTAGATGCAATGCAAACACTGAAAGTATTGGCGATGTGCCTGGCATTGGACGGGTGGTGTTAAATCGTACCATATCCAGACTTATCCTTAAAACAATCGAATCAAACGGAGCTAAAAAAAAAAAAATCTACGTTTAAACTCGCTTACACCATTTAGCCACAATTCGTCCCCTTTCCGAATGGGAGTAGACTAGGCCATGTTGAAGTTATAAGGGGGAGTTATGGTTGGATGTCCTTCCAAATGCCACGCGATGAGATCGAATCAGTGTTAGTCGCTTCTTGACTCGCGAGATCGACCACTGGAGCTACCGCAGCCCCCCCCCCCCCCCCCGCTTATATTACACATCCATCTTAATTTCTTGATTAGAATAACGCTTCAACTCTTCGTAGCTCTGTGTTTCAGAGCTTAATTCATACCCAAAATAACCAGAGTTCGAGGCCTCAGTGTAGTTGGTATTGCATCTTTTTGCTAATACTTCATGGGTATATGAAGGCGAGGCTAGTGGCGTACTCGTATTGTCACCCCGATTATAATTTAGAAAGCTCAGCGAGTAAAACTGTCAGATCCTGTCAAGATGAGAAACCCTGGAAGGCCATGTAAAATTAAAGCACTCACTAAATGGCTAGGTTAGGTTGGATTAGATTGGGTTAGGTTAGATAAGGTAACCTGCCTTGTAAATATGAATAACCCAGAGCACCCTGGGATTACTTTTCTTTACAAGATCCAGATTGTCAAATATTTAGGATCAATGATTAAAATGGGAATTTACCCCGCGGTAGGGTTCTGATCAGAAGCAATAATGCTCGTTCAGATATATTTGTATTTCAAATCCACCTGTGCAGGGTCATATCTGAATTTCGACTACTCTTTAGGGGGGTACAGACGATCATTATTACTGTCAGTAAAAATACTGACACTATTCTATTGGTGTGAACTACTACGTCCATATGATGGACACATCGACAGTAATAATGACAGTACAGGAAATACTGTCAGTAATATTGATCGTCTGCTTAGCCCTTTTAAATACTCATTCGACAGCAACGCTCACTCATTTCGACAATAGAGACAAAACGTCTAGTTTGCGTTGAGCGTCAACCCATTATAAAATCAAACTATAGTCAGTAAAACTCACTCTAGTTTCGACCCAATTATAAAAATGACCTATCGATACCAAAATTTACACCTGCTTCGAAAATATCACAAAATTCACCCTTTGGGTTGAGTGTTCAGCCAACTTAAAGGAGGGACTTATTGGCCCGATATCTTAAATAGTGTAAACCTAGGATACCATATTGTTAGTTAGCTAGACACACACATAGGGGGATCCTAGCCATACACAGAACCGCGTCAGATGCGTTTATGAAATCCATTTGTGTCTAGCTAACTAACAATATGGTATCCTAGGTTTACACTGTTTATGAAATCGGGCTATTATCAGGCAGGTCACGTCGAGCCGAGGTGTATTACAATATTTTATGAGAATGGCTTAAATCCTTCCACTGCATCTCAGTCCCGTCTCATTTCGTCCAGTATCTCAGAAACTTACAAGATATATGAAAATAAAAGTCATATAAGACAGAATGTCTATAGACAAAGATTGTGTTGTTTTTGGATGTATACATATTTATATGAATCCGACACGTTGACGGATCACCAAGGAAATACGATGAGTGTTATTCTCCAACCTGTCTATGGCCAAACCAACCCCAACTCCATCGGGGAGTAATAACGACCTTAAAAAAAAAAAAACGTCAAAAATAATATTCAAGTGTTCGGCTGTATTTGCGATTCGTAAACGTTACAAAGACGCTTATTTTTCAATATTTATATTGCATATTCAAATTATTTTTAAAGAGAGTTCCTTTACGACAGTTGCCACATTCCAATCAAGTGTAACATTAAAAAAGATATAGAAAAGCAGTGGAAGGGAAACATTCCAAATACTTGTGGAATATACATCATGACGGCACCATTGCTTCAAAGGGCGAAGTTGGCAGAGTTATCCCCTAAAAGGAATGTTTAATCAATGACTGAGAAGCCACTCCTAGATTGTAAACCTTCTAAGGCATGGTATCATTAGCCATCATTAACCGTACCTCAGAATACTGGTATTTTCAGTATCTTAAGGGGGGTTTACACGGTCAAACGGTTCGTCGAACGCGGTTCGACAGAAGTGTTTGAAGTGATGTTCGAACGTGTGAACGGGGTATTTGGTTGTCGAACACGTTCGAAACGTGTTCGACAACCAAATACCCCGTTCACACGTTCGAACATCACTTCAAACACTTGTCTGTCGAACCGCGTTAGACGAACCGTTTGACCGTGTAAACCCCCCTTTACACAGGATATGCCTTAAACACGTCGTAGTATGTATGTACGTATGTCTTGAACAGGGTATGTTAAACAATCACAGTTTTGTATATATGCATGTAAGCATGTATGTATGTTTGAAGACATAAGGATAGATTAACTGCTACATATATGGA
This sequence comes from Halocaridina rubra, assembly GCA_037179515.1. Lineage (NCBI taxonomy): Eukaryota > Metazoa > Arthropoda > Malacostraca > Decapoda > Atyidae > Halocaridina > Halocaridina rubra. Next base: position 78,470 of record JAXCGZ010019108.1, read on the forward strand.
GGTGTAAAAACGAGGGCCAAACAAACACATCACTGTATGTTTGCTTACATTTCAATATAAGGATTTAAACTCGCAGACTTTATTCAATAGCGTTAATCTATGTTTTTTTTCTTCAAATATTATCATAATTTAGAGCAGAATTCAGCCGAGGCTTCTCGTTAAAATATCGATCTATATAAATGCTATCCAAAATATTTTTACACTTTCTTGACCTCATGACAATCTCCCTTCTATCTTGAAATTGGCAGGATTCTATTCATGTGGGGTTTTATTCTGCCTCTGCCTCCCATGCTCACTTTCTTTCAGCTCATATTGAGTAATTCCTTCATTCGAACTTAAAATTGGGTGGGCTTAATCAAATTACGGAGCCTAGAGGTCTCTGCTTCCCATAGTCCACTCTCTCTATTATTCTCTACACATTCTTCTTTGCTCCCCTGGAGCGGAGAATAAGAATTCCTCCTCCATGTTTACCTGCGCGTCGTAAAAGACGATGAAATGGGACGTAGAGAAGGGACTAGGAATCCTCTCCATTGTATTTTGGTACCGCAAAGAGTCAAGGTTTTGTTTTGGCTCGGCATAGGAGAATTATGGATCTCGTTTACATATAGATACACAAATACTAATATTACCTTTGTAAGAGAGTGGCCGAGTTACAGAACACCGATTTTGGGTTCTGGTTGGAGTTTTTCTACCATTACTCCTTGTATGCCATGTCGATTTTATTTATATCTGAAGACGACCGATTGAAATTCTTTGAATTGCAAATTATGAGGTATATTATTAGTTGCCTGATGTACATGAAATTTACACATTCAACATTATTATTATTATTATTATTATTATTATTATTATTATTATTACTTATTATTATTAAAGCAACAAGCCCAGCTGGAGAAAGTTAGGCTATAAACCAGATGGCTCTAAACGAGGAAGCAACTTAGAAAGAAAAAGGAAACTGAGAAGACAGAAAAACATTAGGTTATATAAAAATGGTACAAACTCAGTGTCATGATTAATTTTCAGTGAAGAAGCAAGCTCTGAAGTCGTTCTGAGGATTAAAAAAAAAATATGGAGTGCACATAAAAGTCATGTCACAGTGGGCTATACAGCATAATGGTTTTTACTTCTAAATCTTATAACTCGATTCGGGCTGAAAATTTGGAAAATAATTATATTCACACGGTTAACTTTTGAATCATCTAGTACATAATTATATATATACATTTATACAGTTTATCTATTTATTCAAATTAATTAAAAAAATACATTAGGCCAATCGTATGGTACCTTTTGGACGACGTCGTACGTAGCGTATCCTTATCAACACTGACATTTCGTCAAAATTCCTCAATCAGTTCCATTCGCACATAAATTTTTCCTTTTTCAATATACAAAAAAATTTCATTTTCACTTCCATTATTCTCTTTGTTATAAAAACAAGGTTCTAGGGTTTTTTTTATTTGCACTACATTGTAAAGTTTTATATGAAAACTGTCAAAACATAACTGAGAATATTCATATACAATTTAGAAGTCAGTAGGGAAGAGATTTGATTGAATTCAAATAAAAAATAAGATAAAAACATTGTTGCAAAAAAAACGCTTTTCGTACTACCAATAATCAATAATAATAATAATAATAATAATAATAATAATGGAACTAGATGCAGAGAGGTGTTCAGGAGCTCCGAACACCAGTATACAGCTTGGTTTCACTTCTCTCAAACTCTACAAAGCGCGACTGACAAACATGAAGAAGGCTTCAATTGTTATTAAACACTTCATAATCTCATCGCTAATATTAGCTCCTCAATCGCGCTCTGTCACCTCTCCGCGTTATTTCCATCGCAATGCTCGTCTCTATGCTCTAATTTTACCCCTTTTACTTCTAAATATTATTCGTTTAACCTCTTTTTTACATGTTAAACTTCATTCCCTATGTTAAAATATCCGTAATTTATAAAATTTTATCTCTTATTATCTCATTATATTACCTCAGGCAAGTTTGTTTGCCGTTTTAAGTGTCGCTATTTTTCCTCATTAGGCTGAGAGTGGAGACAAGACAGGCTGGAGCAGAGTTCATAAGGCTGGATGCCCTTCCTAACGCCCGTGTTGGGCTTGAACAAGGTCTAGTACTTCACCGAGTCGACCAGTAACCACTGCGCTACGGCTGTCCCCATTCCGTGAGGTATGAGTGATAACATCGAATAAATGTGCGATTACGAGAGTTCACAATAAGAGAGCCAATCCGAGTTCAAACTAGCTCAATCCGTGATTAAAAGGTAATTTCTTATTCTTACTCATTTCAAAGACGTTATCTCTTTGTCTCTGCCAAGTCAGCAGATGTTGAGAGTACACCTGCAGATAAGACAAAATATAATGGGAGATATGACACCAGTTCAAACCACCGATTTAGTATACATTCAATCATACCGAAGTCCTATTCCTAAAATAGAAATATCATTTTATACTAAAATGCAAAGGAACATATATAAATGTAATGATTACTTATTACTGATTACTTTCATTTCTCATCATTTAAAATAATAATAATAATAATGATAATAATAATAATAATAATAATAATAATAATAATAATAATAATGTCACGATAGGACAACAGTGACTGCATCGTACCGGCAGTCAATGCGATGAAAAGAGTCAACAGAAGAGTTTAATTAGCGTGATTGGATAATGTCTTTGAGCACAGCCTTAAGGCAGAATTAAGAGTTCCGGGATCGGAAAAAGAGCATGTCACTGTTCAGCAATGAACACCTTACTTTATATCAGGCTATGTCTATATAGCATGACACACAATATGTATGTATGTATGTATGTATATATGTACGTATGTATGTGTACAATCGAACATAACATGTAACAGGAAAAGTATGTATGTGTACAATCGAACAAGATATTAAAAGGAAAAGCACATTATCTGTATGTGATCAAATCTAAAAGAAAAGCTTCCATTCTCTCTCTTTCTCTCACTATATATCAATGTTAGAATAAAGTAAATAAAAACGTATAAATAATAAATACATAAAAATTATGGACCGTTTAACCGAGATGTGAGAGATTGGCCACGTACCACTAGAGAATTGGGCGATATTTCAAATTGGTTTAATGTGAATATTATTTTATTTTTATCGTGAAAATAATAATGCAATTGTTCTGTGTGTCACAGTGAGTTCTCCATCATTCGAATGGTGACTGACACAGACACGCTGGAGCTATTAGGGGGGATTAAGGATGGATACCCTTCCTAAAGCCCAGCGATGGAATCGAACCTACGGTAGTCGGTTCCCAACTTGCGCACACTAACAATGAATGTGAAAGACACAGAATATGAAGCTGAGAGAAGCTGCTGAGAAAGATTATTTATTCTTTTATTTAATTTTACTGTTACGATCTTTATAAAGGGAGAGCTTCCTAAATAGAATTTTCGGAATAACTGAAGAAGTTTTCAAAATTTAGCGACTCTAATCTCAACATAATTTTGAATTCTCCTGAAAATCTGAAACGTTAGTTCATGAATTTTTAATACAGAGAGCTTTTCAAACTAAATATATTATATATTTCAATTCTTAGTCTATTAACAATAAAGTGGTCACCGTGGCTCAAGCGGTAGCGTCCGCGACTTTGAAGCGTCAGGTCAAGGGTTCGCGCCCCGTCACGGTCTGAGGTTAGCAAGGGCATGCAATCAGGGTAAAGATTACATCTGCCAAAGCAAGTCCTTCGGTAGAAAAGGGAGTCCGTGACGTAAACCCGGAACAAGTCTATTAACGGTAAAAATAGCCTACTTGTGCATCATGCATTATTCCTAAAGTCACATTGGAATAGTGAAAACATTTTCTTTGCTAAAAACTCGGAGCAATCCACTACAGCAACATGAACAGGCCTGCCTTTAAATTAACTGAATTAGCAACATTTACCTTTAAATAACCATCTTAAGGCGCCTTTTTGCATTAATACTCAATAATGGCTATTACATTCTCTCTCTCTCTCTCTCTCTCTCTCTCTCTCTCTCTCTCTCTCTCTCTCTCTCTCTCTCTGTGTGTGTGTGTGTGTGGGGGGGGGGTCCCCGGATATTGACATATTTTATGATAGGACACCAGGACGAGCCAAAATAAAATAAAAAATAAAAATCTTCCCTCATCGGGCCTGGGCACGAAGATATAAGGTAAGGAGAAGAAGAGATGGGGAGTGCTATGATTTTTTAAAATTGAAGGGATAATACGACGTGTGTGTGGATGTGTGAGATAAATACAGACACTGAGATGTATGGGCTGCCACTCATTATGTAACCATTTCTTGTACCATATATTTACTATGTTTATTATGTACAGTGCATTCGTATCTCACATTTAATAGCCCATGTCTCTCTTTGGATAAAAAATATTTTATTTATATTTTTTTTATTAAAGAAACGTGTTACAATATGCCCATTACCTCAGTAGCTGTAGTCTCTTTTACCCTAACTTAGCCAAATCAGGGAAGGTTAAATAAAGTTAGGTCATAATAAACTACAGATAGCGAGGTCAACAGCATACTGTAATAACACCAAAAATTTATTTCAAAAAACTTTATATATATATATATATATATATATATATATATATATATATATATATATATATATATATATATATATATATATATATATATATATATATATATATATATATTGAACGTGAATTTTAACTATAAAATTTGAAATCCATATCTAACTTATTACGTCTAGATGCAATAACTAGATTTTTAACTATGTGTCCGCATTGAAAGCGCGCGTAGCCTACTCGGAAACACCTGGAAGAAATACCCAATGTGAAGATATAATAAATTCGTTTATATTTATAAAATTTTCTGCTAAAGATAACACAGACCTAATAAAAAAAAAATAAAGGCAATGGTACTACGGAGAACTAATTATAAATTTATCAATTTTATAAGATTCTTTTTAGGTCTCCTATCTCATTTTCATATAGATGTTATATGTGGGGGAAAAAAACCGTATGTACAGTAACAGAAACAACAGTAAAATACACTAAAATGAACCATGTCCATCATACAATAAATATGTATATATATTTTTTTTTCCATCTAGAGGTCCCAGTGTACGGTATAGAAGCGAAGACGTGGCAACACCGAATAAGCCAGTCGAGTGAATGAACTCGACCTCAGGACTTTTTTAGGCAAGAAAGAGGGTGGAGGATAGGGAGGTGGAGAAGTGTGTGTGTGTGTGTGTGTGCGTTGTTTGTGCGTGTGTGTGTGTGTGTAGCTGCTACTATAAAATAATTTTCTTCCGCGATGCACCATCCTAGGCACAGAGAATTTCCAGCAGCGCTTTTTTTCATGCTCTGATATCATGCATACAATGAAGAGAGATATACAGTTATCTCTCATTTTTACGAGTCTTTAGATTATTTTCAAACGTGGCTTTTGCAGTTTAACAACTGTCTGTTTATCATCTAGGTATTTCAATCCTTGGAGGTAAACAATTTCTGTTTGGGGGGGGGGGATTCATGGAATGCCTTTAGCTTAGCTTTCTCCTTCACCACACACACACCTGCTGCTGTTGCTGTTCCTCCTCAACTCTCGAAGCTCTCCCTCTCTTCTCTCTTTTCCTTCGTATATGCAACCTCTCTCTCTCTCTCTCTCTCTCTCTCTCTCTCTCTCTCTCTCTCTCTCTCTCTCTCTCTAAGTATACATTAGGTTTTTTACCATACTTATGACTGACCGCCCAATCCTAATGTATAATTATGATGGTTATGTAGCAGGGAACGTTTTTAATTGTATATTACTCTACTAGGCCTAGGTTCAAGATGCTTGTGCACCTTTTTTTTTTTTACTCCGGGGCAGGCAAAGAAAATTGCTCTCATCGGGGCCGGGCACCAAGAAAACATTGAGAAGAAAAGGTAGCAGCATAAGGACAAGACAGAAGTAACAATTATACTTATTCACGATAGTTTTCATAGAGTTTCTTCTAGGCCTAGGTTTATAAACGAAATTATATGAGGAAAATTTTGAATCCATCCACGAAAATTAATGTAAATTTCATTATAAACTTTTATGATTTCCTGTAGTGTGATAAATGTTGCTGTTTAGATGAATTCCTCCTCTAACAGACATCTAAAGAAGTCAAATGAATACGTTATTATATGTGTTAATACAATACTACCTGCCTCTGACCAGGTGTCGATGTTAACAGCAATTATCTATAAATGTACTTAGTCGACCACGTTCGTTTTTCTCAATTATTATTCTCATATCAATCCATGCTCTGATACCTCCTCCACCTTCCATCTCCTCCTCCAATATACTAGTGCTCCTCCACCACGTCAGTGTCGGCATGACGACTGCTTCTTTTACCTAAAGGAATTTTTGCCTTTGACATGACCTTCAACGGGTACTTGTTTGACTTGCGTACGCGTACTCTCTCTCTCTCTCTCTCTCTCTCTCTCTCTCTCTCTCTCTCTCTCTCTCAACATGCCTACCATCTCAATTTCTCAAGTCAATTATTAGGCCTACAGGATCTGTAACCTCTTCAATAATGATCCTATGTAAATAGCGATTTTGAAAAAATAAATTGAAAAGTTAATCTTATTTTTTTATTATAACCTCTTCAGTTATATTATTATTATTATTATTATTATTATTATTATTATTATTATTATTATTATTATTATTATTCAGCAATGGAAACTAACAGTGACATATGACAGTGCATTATTATTATTATTATTATTATTATTATTATTAGTAGTAGTAGTAGTAGTAGTAGTAGTAGTAGTAGTAGTAATAGTAGTAGAAGAAGAAGAAAAAGAAGAAGAAGAAGAATTACTTATCAGCTTAAGTAACTGTTTCTTCAAGAAGAGCGTAATAATCACTTTGGCAGCAATTTCGCAAATCGCAGTATTCTTGTCACGTAATGACCGCATCATTTACACAAAAGATGAATATAAAAAGAGTCAAAAGACATCTGATTTACACAAAAATTTTATTTAAAAACGAGACAGACATTTGATTTACACAAAAGATAGGTTTAAAAATGAGTCGACTGAATTTGATTTACACAAAAGATAGGTTTAAAAATGAGTCGACTGAATTTGATTTACACAAAATATTGCTATAAATATGAGTCAAAGGCATTTAATGTAACAAAATATTGCTATAAAAATGAGTAAGGCATTTAATGTATACAAAATATTGCTATAAAAATGAGTCAAATGCAATTGATTTAATTAAAAGATTGCTTTAACAATGAGTCAAAGGCAATTGAATTACACTAAAGACTGAATTAGAAATGAGTCAAAGGCATTTCACTGATTCAAAAGAATGCTGTGAAAATAAAAGACTGAAAGATGACTCCAAGGCATTTCCGCATGATCTCACCTACAGACAAGTCCAAAAGAGGCGCATCACATCATGGTCATGCCTGAAAACAGCCCCCTTTTCATCACGACCAAATTACGACCCAAAGAGAAATAAAAGTTACCATCCAAAAGGCGAGAGAGCTCACGACAGCAAGCAAACTTTAGCTGGTCGTGCATTACACAATGAATTTCATTACACGTGTAAAATAATAACCGTTTATTTGGAACTGGATGCATTATCATTAGTGCCAACGTTCCTCTATGACGATAGTTTGTTCCTGGAATAATTTCTTTTCTCACTCTCTAAAATTCATCTCATATCTACACAATATACGAAATAGTATTTTCGTTTCAGTAGTCCTATTAATGTATTCCTCCCAAAATCATTCGATGAAATCAGAGACTACATTATACATTAATATCGTGCTACTTAAAATCAGTAATAAAAGTTGGAAGGCACAGTGTTTAGCGCAAATCAATTCAATAAATAAACAATTGACAATTTAAACAATAAAGCTCACATAAACACAGAAAATAAACTCGAGTAGAAAAACAACATATATTAAACATTACGAAGGATAGAAAATATAATGATGACTAATTGCAATGTAACAATTTGTACTTTGCACCAGGAACGCTTTCACACCAAATTGGCACGTCACACGTGACACGCCAGCTGAAAACGAATATCCAGAAATATATGACACCCTTCACACAGAAGTGGCACACGGGACGTGTCACCCCACTTCTGTGTGAGTTTCATATATTTCCGGATTTCGTTTTCTGGCGTGCCAAGTGGCATGTCAATTGCGACGTGCCACTTTGGTGTGAAAAACGGCCTTAAGATTTTAGAGCACGACACTGATAACATTATATTTTCGTCGAGGACGAAAAATATCGTGATGGGGGGGGGTCGTGATAGTGCAGTGGTTACTGGTTAGTAGCTTCGATTCGCGAAAAGACAGACCCACAGTCGAGCATCCAATATTAATTCCCCAGCTACAACATGTCTGTGTCCACCCCCATTTCATGGGGACTAATTGTGACAAAATAACTAAAATATCAAGATGGACTCGTGTATATGAACAAAACATGAGCAGTTAAAAAACACAAATCTGACTCAAAAAGTATGAACTTGCACACACGGATCTTCGAAGTCCATAAATCTTTAGTAATGTTCCTCAAGTACCTCCTTAACTTCCCTAAGGAACACTAAATACTACGGTTAAGGCATACACTTACCTCGGCCTACGCCTTATTTAAGTGTATTTCATGCAAAACTATCATCTCTCTCTCTCTCTCTCTCTCTCTCTCTCTCTCTCTCTCTCTCTCTCTCTCTCTCTCTCTCTTAAGGTTCATAACCTTAGCTTACCCTGATACTCCCTCCAACCCCTTATAAACAATTTCAAATCCATATATGTTCTCTAAACATCTATTATATTCCAGGAATGAGATGGATATGGAACACTGTTCCTCCCACTGAAATCTAAGTTCCTTTGCGTCTTCCGTGTTGTAAGGATTAAACGTAACACCTGGGTGATTTTAATCGCCCGTATAACCGCACACACACATCTCATCCCTCTCCTTCCAAAGAACAAGATATAATGATTAAGAGTAACATCAGCCCTTAAGATGTCAAGTGTACCGTACTGTATATAATATTCCCTCTTGTCACGGAAGAAGGAAATCGTAAATTTTACGGTGTAAATGATCTCGAGTTCATCCTTAAAATTCTAGTTTCGGTTCACGAGCGTTCGTCCTGTCATCGAAGTGTATTTTGGCGGTAGAGCAAGGAAATTAAAAACGCAACTGATGATAAAATATATTTATCTTTCTATTTGCCGTTTAGTGTCACTATTCATCCCCATCATGGGGGTGGACGTAGACAGGTTAAAACTGGGGAATTATGACTAGACACCCTTCCTAACGCTCTGAGGTGGACTTGATCGCGGGTCTCACATTTCGCGGGTCGAGTGCTCTTTCAACTGCGCTACCGTGGCCCCAAATCGATATAAAATAAATAGTATAAATAGGCATTATTATTGTTATTATTATTATTATTATTATTATTATTATTATTATTATTATTATTATTAATAATATTATTAAGTTGCATTGAATTCATAAATAGCAAATGAGGTAAGCTTATAATAAAAAAAAATACGTGAATTCATTGATGCTTCTAAACATTAATTCACATATATAAATATCAATAGCAGGGTTGACGATAAGCAGTAAATTTAAGTATACTGAATGTGAGCATGAAAGTTATTTAATATTGACAAGATTATGTTTTTTGGCACAATTAATCCACATTCGAATGAGGGTGAACGGAGACAGGTTAGACCTGGGGAATTAAGGCTGGATGCCCTTGAAAAGAAAAATAACTGAGAATGATACAAGTTCAAAAAGCGGGGAGGGGGGTTAAGGGATGCCTGGAAGATTATCATTACTGTAATAAAAGGAAATACAGTATTAGGTATTTTGAGTGAGCGAAGACGAAGACCTAGACCGGTGCGTACCTGGCGACGACCTGTACAGGCAGGTCCTTTTAAACTCTTCATCTATGAGCCCCAGCCGGAGAAACCAACCGAGCTGTTCACCCCCTCTCACCAAACCAGAGACCCATCCCCCAACCGTTATCACACCGAGTTCCAATGGTTAATCAACAGAGTTCAATATTGTATTCTCAAAATATTTTGCATTTTCCAACGCCTTCTGAACGAAATATTGTTATTGAAAATACGCACAAACTCCTTACAAGGCGTTTTCCTGCTATTCCGTTCATGTAATACGAAAGATCAACAATGGACAACCATATTTTGCACATTACAACTCATTCTGAATGAAACTATATTATTTAAAATATGCATGACTTTCTTCCACGCCCCCTTGCTATTTATTCCATTCATGAAATATATGTGAAAAAACAACTTGGAACTTATCAATCAGGTAAAAGAGTGAAGCTATAGACGTCGCATCAGCGTTCAGGTACTAATTATATTTTATCATGTACATTCCGAGAAATATCTGTCCCCTTACAATGGTCTAGGGTATATTTAGGCTACGCTTGTTAAAGTTGGGTTCTTGTTTTTCCCTGGCAGAACCATTGAAAATCAAGATGCAACAGTTACCCTTCGTAATGACATATAATTTTAACAAATAATTATCGATCGAAACTCGAAAAAGACTGAAGCTATAGGTAGCTGTAGCTATGTGATAATGAATTCATTTTTAAGTTTCGAACGTACAGCGTAATGAACCATCCATTTACTCAGAGCGTTACTTGACTAGACTAATGAAGCACTTAAAAGAGGCAGTAAACATCTCTTTTAATTGCTTCAGCGTGAACACTCTACTGATTGCTCATGTTCATTTTACTCTCTCTACGACTAACCCCACTCGAGGTCTTCTTTCACATATAATTCAACATTATTTAATACATGAAAATAAATCAATATCACACAAGTATAATAGTGCAAGAGTTCTATTTCCATTGTGTAAGAAAATTGAATTGATTGTAGCTCAGTTTTAGTAATTAATTGTTGCACCGTCGAAAGTGTATACGGTTTAATTCCCTCTACTCTAAGCATTACCTACATCGCTAATTCCGTTATCTAACCTAATCATTAGGTCCCAGTAGAGTTAATTCAATAATTCTACTCCGCCTTTTGGATTACGGAGTCGAAGTTATATGGTAATTGAATTGTAAATTCTATTTTCACAGAGAAATAAAAATTGACAATAGTGACAGTAATTTTTGCGGTTAAACAGTTTACTTAAGCTGCATTTTTTGTAAAGATGATACTACTTACTACTACTACTAATAATAATAATAAAAATAATAATAATATTATTATTATTATCAGTGGGAATAAAAAGGAACCCAAGAAGCTGGTTTAATCCATAATAATTATGAAAAAATGAGCCATTAATTATTTATGTCAATAAAATATTATTGACAAGATCTAAACAAGCACACACACACACACACACACACACACACACACACACACACACACACACACACACACACACACACACACACATATATATATATATATATATATATATATATATATATATTATATATATATATATATATATATATATATAGAAGAGAGAGAGAGAGAGAGAGAGAGAGAGAGAGAGAGAGAGAGAGAATCTTCATACTATCCTTCGAATACTTATAGTAGTTTTAACTACTTAGCAGTTTTATTTTCCTTATATATATATATATATATATATATATATATATATATATATATATATATATATATATATATATATATATATATATATATAATCAAAGCTTAAAATGTGAATAATTTTATTACACGAACTTCTCTTTATTATTACATCTTTCCCACAGGAAAAAGCACGCCACTTTCTCTCACCTGTATCCTTTAATCACTGAGTGAAATGGGAAGCCTCTGCATGGTGTGAAAACACTAACAATCTGAACGACACTTCATACACTGTCAGAGACGCCACCCATCCAAAACACAATTCCCAAAATATTACATAGCTGTGCTCCTCCTCTCTCCTGAGAGGCAAGATCCTTCTTTACTAACACTGAAGTTTATCCAATGCAGCATTTACCTCGTCTCCCTTTTATTTTTTTTTTTCTATTTCGCGTAGCTCTTAAGCCTCATTCGAGTGGGGTGGACCAATGGGTTAAAGCTGAGGAATTAAGGCTGGATGCCTTTCCTAACGCCCCCTAGTACTTTATATTTTAAGAGACAACCTTGTTATCTTTTTATTTCAAGATCTATCATAAAGTTAATACGCGTACATACATACATGCATATCGGTGTGAATACCTACATACATTTAAGAATAATCGAATAATACTATACATAAAATTAACAAAAACTAATATTCAAACGAGTCCTTTTCAATTATGCTGTATCAGTTGAATACATCACAAAACGTTGAGAGAGAGAGAGAGAGAGAGAGAGAGAGAGAGAGAGAGAGAGAGAGAGAGAGAGAGAGAGAGAGAGAGAGAGAGAGAGAGAGAGAGAGAGAGGTGTTCTCCAATTAACTGTGCATGCCTCTTTAATTTGCAATGTGTGTATTCTCTAATATTCTTCCTTTATGTTTATTCAGTTAATAGGCACATTGCTTGTGATGTAATATTCTCTTCCACTATCTCTGGGATATCAATGCAGGACACCACTACTCTCGCCTTCCTATCCCCAAACATGGCCCTGACGAATAAGAGGTAGTACGAACTAGTACAGTACACGTACAATGTGGAGTTCAGCTCGAGACCTGACTTCTTTGGTAGGAGTCAGGCGATGAATTGAGTTCAGAGGGCGGTTTGTTATGTTGAATATACTTGTATATAAAGACATGATATAAACGGCAGAAAACATATTTTCATGAATAGCAAAAAATAAACTTCTTTGACTCACAAGCTACGACGCACAGTAACACTATAATGTAATTAAGAACTTCAGGGCGCAAGGCATACACCGTAGTATGATTTAGGGTCGGTAGGTAATGAGCCAATCAGTTTCTGCGACAACATGCCACCTGTCAAGACATATAAATAGGCTTCAACGCACCCTGACATTTCGCTATGTCACATCCTACTATTAAATCGAGTGATATCGCCAAATATCGAGTGATATCGCCAAATATATCGTCCTGACAACTCTTCACTTAGAAAGTCCCGATTTCTGAATTCATCCAGTTTGATTCAAGAATGTTTTAAGAATTCTGTCCATGCACCTTCATACTTTGGGCTGATATTTTCAATTAACCAATGCTAATTCTTATGGGGATTTAAGATTTTGCTTCTATGGTTGGCGAAGTTTAAGCAGTTTTGATTCTACTCAGATTTAGGTAACACAAATGCAAGTAATGACAGTAATAAAAGAAGATATCCTGTAGGGCATTAACAGAAAAAACTTAGTAATATAAGATGTAGTTGTTAAAACGCCACATTTTTCATTAGCACATATATGTTAATGAGCTAAAATCTGCCTTTGTATGATAATGACCAATAAACGCAGTTACATGCTTACAAATATCTTAACAAATTAATGTATATTATTAGCATTATTACTATTATTATTATTATCATTATTATTATTATTAACCAAGCAAAAAGCCCAGCTCTAAGAGGTCAAATCTATAAACCAGGAGGCTCCGAGAGGGGAAATATTTGGTGAGGAAAAAGAAAAGGAAAAATATAAAATGGTATAACTTAGTATTGTAATACTGGCATTAATTTCCAACAAAAATCAGCAGCAAAGGATGCTAAATAACACCATTTGTGCCTTGCTTAAACTTTTGAAGTTCCACTGACTCAACAAGATAGCTAGGCAATTATTAGATTATGCTGTGCAATTCTGGTCACCCTATTATAGAATGGAAATTGAATCCTTGGAGCGAGTGCAGCGAAGAATGACCAAGATGATACACAATATCAGAAATCTACCATATGAGGACAGATTAAAAAAACTTAATCTACATTCTCTAGAGAGGCGAAGAGTTAGGGGGGATATGATTGAAGTGTATAAATGGTTTAAAGGGATTAACAAGGGAGATATTAATAAAGTTTTAAAAATTCATGATCAAACCAGAACTCGTAATAATGGATTTAAGCTTGATAAATTTAGGTTCAGAAGGGAAATTGGTAAAAATTGGTTTGGTAATAGAGTAGCTGATGCATGGAACAAGCTTTCTAGTAGGATAGTAAATGCCAATACCTTAAGACACCTTCAAATGTAGATTAGATAGACATATGACAGAGGTAGGGTGGGTATGAATAGGTTAGTGCTTATTAGAAAAATCATAAAAAGAAAAATAGAATAAATAAGTAGAGTAGAATAGAATAGGTTAGACATGCTGAAAATACAATTCAAAAATGGAGCTGCCTCGTGTGTGCCAGTAGGCATGTTGCAGTGTCCTCTATTCTTATGTTCTTATGTTCAATTCATTTTACTTCCTAGTGATAGCCGGAATAAGATTTCTGGAATACAGATTGATGTTAAATGAAATATGATATAAATAGATTTAATTTAAATGTATAAGGAAGCCTCTAACCACCTCAAGTATTTGATATATCCCCTTGCAATGTTCCATTTCTATATTGTTTTACTGTTCACGCATAAAGAATATTTTGTTTTTTTAATGGTTTTAAAATAATAGGTTATCTGCTAAATATAACTAAACTTAACTCATATATTACTATATCAGCTCTATATATATATATATATATATATATATATATATATATATATATATATATATATATATATATATATATATATATATATATATATATATATCCTATTTAAGAAGAATCAAACATATATTTATAAGTTTATGTACTTAAACCCGAGTAAAGAAATCAAATCTAGAAACTGGTCCTGTTAAACAGTAATTTCTACCAATGTTCTGAGTTCTTGGCAGCTAAGAGTACCCAATGTGTTCTGAGGCTTTATAATCTTTTTAATTTTGAAATTTCTTTGCAGTTCTTTGTAGCTTTACCTGTCCGCAAAGTGTAATCATACAGGCAAAACTTTTTAAAAATTTTGGTTAATCCTAAAGATTTAATTCTTCAAGATCCTAAAAATGTCAGTCTTTGCGGTGTAAATCACTGCATCACGATCAAGTGGTCATAAGAGTGACAACAACCTAAACGGTCAAGTGTAGAAGCTATAAAAAGGGGGGTATTGGGGATGCGAGAACCAGAAGAAAAATGCGGAATCTCTGTAGCCCAAGGCAATGAAGATTAAGTCTCACTACAATCTTGGATTAAGGCCAGTTAGGATAGGACGAAAGAAGGGCAGAGAAGAAGAAAGTCAGTTTCTCCTTCCATGGATAGGTTAAATTGCCATAGTTTGTATACAAAGGCAATTTTCTACCTTTTTTTTTTAACATTAACACTTACGCTATGGAGGCCCGAAATCCACAAATATTCGAAACAATTACTGACCCAATAAACTCGTAGTTGCCACACATCGATTATACGGAGAATGCGGATATTTTACCAGCATAGAAATATGTCGACTAACAGCGGTTTTAGCTTACCGTTTCCTTACAGAATGGAATGCAGGCAAGATGGGAGCACCGTCTTCCAGGTATCGGCAACTTTTCACACAAGCACTTTCTCTTGATTCACCACTAATCAAATAAAATCCATACCGGCCACAATCACAGCGAAGTCACATTAATCAAATTCATTGTCTTGTCTTTCGTTATCAACACCGTACGGAAACCGTAATCACTTCTTGATGATAAATCCAAAAAAAGGCAAATGGAAGAAAAATGGAAACTTCAAGCCGAACGTAAGACACTATCTTTGTGAGGAGGCCAGTCGGACTGGCGTAAAGTGGAGTTATGCGTTGCCTGGAACCGCTGGATAGACGAATCCCCCCCCCTCTCTCTCTCTCTCTCTCTCTCTCTCTCTCTCTCTCTCTCTCTCTCTCTCTCTCTCTCTCTCTCTCTCTCTCTCTCAAGTGGCCACAAAGTTGCCATTCCTCGCCAACTTACCGAGCCGCAAGTAGGCCATCCAGAGGTATGCCGATCATAGTTGCCAACAATATATGATTGATAATAATTAAATACTCCAAAGCTATCGTAGATATGCCATTCATATGTTCAATTAAGACCGGAAATTTCAATATAGGAATATAAAAAGGTATATCTTAATATACGAATCACTCACTCTCTCATTTTATCAATTAAACTGCGTTGTAACATACACCTACAATTTTACACAATACGAAGGTAAATAAATAAAAAGGATTTGTATAACAATGACTATATGTATGAAAAGATTATTCACAACAATTCGATAAATATTTATGAGACAAATATACTATCCCATATGGACATGAAGATGACTGTCAGCTAAGATTATCTCCTACTCAGTCATTACAGCTACAGTTATTTTATTCATTTTGTTTGATAACTGGAAACAGGCGAAACTGTAATATTCGCTTTATCGCAGCTCTACCTAGTAAAAGATAGCGTAACATATCTGAGTTTCTCACTTCATCTTTTTATCCCCAAAAGGCTCTTGTAAAGCTAAACAACACACTTCTGGGGTTTAACTCATGACTTCCTATATGGGAAGGGTTAAAGCTACATTTATTGAGCTATTTCATCATTAAATCTGTCGGCTTCTCTCGTCAGGGGTCGCCGCAGACAATCAATCGTTTTTATATTCCCCTATCCCCTTCGTCCTCCTCCGCCAAATCACAAATCTTTTTGTCTTCCCTCAGAACACCCATAATTCTTCTCTTCAGCCTACTATTCCTCTTCCCACCTGGACCACCAAGCTAAGTATCCCTCCCTCAACGAACCCCGCACAACCTTCCTCAGAACATGCCCAAACTATCTCGGATATTCAAGTTCACAATTCTTTAGTGTGGTCAGGAAACTGAACAACGAGTCAATGTATCTTAATGAAAAGATTATTGCAACTACTCTTAGTGGCCACAGGCGCGCACACACACACACACATCTTTTGTGAGAAATATGGGAAGATAGTAGATTGCTGCATATCTGTCACCAAAGTAGGTGTAATTCATGCCAGAGAGAAATGGTTCGATAATGGGTGTAAAAGAGCTAAGGAGTGGAGAGACAAATGCTGGAAAAGGTATAGGAGGAGAAAAAACATAAATGCCTGGCAAACCTACAAAAGAGCAAGAAATGACTACCTAAGTAAAAGGAGAGAGGCAGAGAGAGATTATGAGAGGGACATCACCAGGAAGGCTAAAGAAAATCCCAAGCTTTTCCACAGCTTTATCAGAGGAAAACTGAAGGTAAAAGAACAGGTTTTAAGGCTAAAGAGAGCGCATGGAAGCATCACTGAGACGGACGAAGAGATCTGCAAAGAATTGAACAAGGAGTTTCAGTCAGTATTTACAGTAGAAAATACCCCACCCCCTCAGATTGCAGTGATAGAAGCTCAAGGGCCGGTATTAGAGAACATCAACCTTACAGCCACAGAGGTATGCAAAGCGCTGATGGATTTAGATGTTCATAAAGCTACAGGTCCTGATGACATATCCCCTCATGTGCTTAAAAAATGCGCAAACACAATATCAGTGGCACTAAGTATCATATTTAAGGAGTCACTGGAGTCGGGGGAGATTCCAAGATGCTGGAAACAAGCAAATGTGATACCTATCTTCAAAAAGGGAAGGAGGGATACGGCTCTGAACAACAGACCAGTTTCCTTGACCAGCATAGTTTGCAAAGTTATGGAGAAACTACTAAGGAAACATATCTCTCTTCACTTGGAATCCTTCAACTTTTTGTCAGTGAGGCAACATGGCTTCAGAGAAGGTAGATCAACAGTAACAAACTTATTAGAATTTTATGATGAGGTAAGCCAAATCTTACAGGAAAGAGAGGGCTGGGCAGATTGCATATTCCTAGACTTCCAGAAAGCGTTTGACACTGTTCCACATGGGAGACTTATTAGGAAGCTGCACTCAATGGCTAGAATAGGTGGAAATGTCTTGGAATGGATAAAAACTTACTTAGAAGGAAGGGAACAGAGGGTTAGAGTAAGACACTCAGTGTCTGAATGGAGAAGAGTTAGCAGTGGAGTTCCACAGGGTTCAGTTTTAGGGCCACTTTTGTTCCTTGTATATGTAAATGACCTACCAGAGTCTGTATATTCATTCATGAATATGTTTGCAGATGATGCAAAGATTGTGAAGAAAGTAAAAAACGAGAACAATGGTAGAGAACTTCAGGAGGATCTAAATAATCTGCATGAGTGGTCAGAAAAGTGGCTAATGAAATTCAATACCTCAAAATGTAAGGTAATGAGAATGGGTACAAGTGCAAGAAGGCCCAAGCTTGACTACTCGGTGGCTGGAGTACAACTTCAAGAGACAGAAAATGAGAGAGATCTAGGAGTAAACATACTGGCAGATTTGTCTCCAGAAATACATATAAATGGCGTAGTAAGGGCAGCATATGCATTCTTATCAAATGTAAGGGTAGCCTTCAGGCACATGGACAAGGAAATGTTCAGAAATATTTATGTAACCTATGTGAGGCCAAAACTCGAATATGCAGCCCCCTTTTGGAATCCGTACTTGAAAAAGCACATAGCTAAGCTTGAAAAAGTTCAAAGACATGCCACGAAACTGGTGCCAGAAATACGCAATCTCGGTTATGATGAGAGGCTGAGGGAATTAGACTTGCCATCACTCGAAGCTAGAAGAGTAAGGGGGGATATGGTGACAGTCTTTAAATTCCTTCATGGTTATGATAGAGTGGATAGGGATCGATATTTTGATATGGCTGGCTCTAGAACTAGAGGTCATAGTTTGAAGCTTCGTAAGAAAACTTCTTTGCAGGATGTAAGGAAATACTTTTTCAGTGTAAGAGTAGTTGATAATTGGAATTCGCTAAGCGAGGAGGTAGTTAATGCTATCTCAATCCATAGTTTTAAGGACAGGTACGATAAGTATCACTAAGTCTAAAATGGAACCGATGAGGAGACGGGAAGATACGAGCTTTGGGCTCTTTCCCGTAAACACAATTAGGTAATCACATATAGCCTTACCCTCACAAGATAATATAGCCTAATTTCATACTTTTACAACAAAAATGATCTCTCTCTCTCTCTCTCTCTCTCTCTTCTCTCTCCTCTCTCTCTCTCTCTCTCTCTCTCTCTCTCTCTCTCTCTCTCTCTCTCTCTCTAATACTCATTACAAATTTCATTTTACGAAGTTTCTTATATTTAAGATCTCATATATATTTAACGACCTGTTTCGTACATGACTTTCTCCTGATGCATAATTATATTTTGTGTATAAAGAAATATTGTCTTTCTCTTAGACTTATTTTCAAATGTGGTTCCTCACTGAGTCCAGCATTTGTTTCTTTCACAAATAACATCCAGGAGATTTATTATTCATCTGTCTCTCCTCAAATTAATCCAAACTGATATATGATAATTTCTGGATAATTATAAAGCATGATAATCTACTGTAACTATAAAGCAACACCATCTAAAATGTGGTGAAATTATAAAGGAGAGAGTGCGTAAATATTATATTGTCGGTGCAATCATAATGTCTGCTTGCCTCAGGCACTCATAATTTCACCAGATTAAGTATTAAGTTCCCAAGTTGCCTACCTCAATCCTCCAAACACCTCCTAAAGGTTAAAGTTTTTCCCACACACACACACAAACACCACTTTCACTATTTGTATTTAAACAAGGATATGTTATATGCCTTCAGCCAAAAAAAAATTAATAATAATAGAAAAAAAAAATAATATAAAAACTCTTTTCGGCTTGATATTTCCTCTAAATATTTAGGAGTTGATCCTTTAGAGAAAAAAAATATTTTAATGTTATATGCCTTCAGCGGAAAAAAAAAAAAACCTTTCTTTTCTGTCTGATATTTCCTCTGCAATATTTAGGACTGGATCCTTTAGAACAAAAATATTTCAATAATAATAATAATAATAATAATAATAATAATAATAATAATAATAATAATAATAATAATAATAAATATGTAGACTCCAAAACAATCTAAAAAAGGTATTTAAAACTGGCAATAGAAGTAAGTATATATATATATATATATATATATATATATATATATATATATATATATATATATATATATATATATATATATATATATATATATATATATTGCATATACCGTTCAGCTGGCATTACGACCAACAAATACACATTTCCTCTGTAAATGCAACCTTGAGCTGAGGGTTGGAAGGTGATATTTGATACTGGACAGATCACGGACTCGAAATACTAAAATATGGGAAATGAACTTTAGATAAAAATGAAAGTTTTTTTCTCTTAATAATATGAAACGTTTAGGAGCCCTTTTAATAGTCTTAATATTATAAAATGTTCGAAAGCGAGTGCTAAAAGGTATCTGCAGTTATGAAGGCGATTTAAGGGAGCACTTCTTACCATCAAAAAGGGTACATTCATGGCACCATTCGCCCGTTGCGATGCTACAGCTGAAGGTTTCTTGAACTTAAATAGGTCTGTCCAGGACACTTCGATGTTAAGTCTTCCTTCAGTTACGGTTCTTTTTCTATGCCTGCAGCTACACTGAATATTCTTGGATATTCATCACACATCTTTTATTATCCCTTCACATCTGACAAGTCATTACACTCTCCATCTCTGTTTCTCTTTACTTTATGTATTCTTCGTGCCCAGGCCCGATGAGGGCTGTTTTATTTTATAATTTTTTTGGCTGAAGGGAAAACTTGAGGAGAATTCATTCGTGTATATATGAAGTTAGTACTGTAGCATCGAAAATAGGTGATTGATAGGTATTAGGTGTATAGTTAAAAAAAATTCAATCACAAACTGATCGCACTTTCGTGTTTTGTACGTGTTTCATTCCAGTCAAAAAAAATTTACACAACAGCCTCTCTCTCTCTCTCTCTTGTGACTAGTTATCCTCCTGCCATTTGTCGTATTTTTTTCGGTTTTACGTGTCACAATTAGACCTCATTCGATTGAGAGTGCCCAATGACCGGCTTGAGCTGGGGGATTATGACTGGATGCCTCTCCTAAAGTCCAGCGGCGAGATCGAACTCCCGAATGACAGGTTCGTCACTGATCAACTTGAGAGCTCTACCAATGGCCTACTTCGGAAATCTTGTTGTTATCATAACTACCGGTTTGTTAATTACATACATTTTCATTTATAGTTTTAAAGGACAAGTATGATAAGTATCACTAAAGGGCGGTTTACACGGTCAAACGGTTCGTCGAACGCGGTTCGACAGACAAGTGTTTGAAGTGATGTTCGAACGTGTGAACGGGGTATTTGCTTGTCGAACACGTGCCGTGTTCGACAACCAAATACCCCGTTCACACGTTCGAACATCACTTCAAACACTTATCTGTCGAACCGCGTTCGACGAACCGTTTGACCGTGTAAACCGCCCTTAAGTTCAAAATGAAACCGACCATAGGAAGGGAAGATACGAACTTGGGCTCTCTTACGTAAGAACAATTAGGTAACTAGAGGAATACCCGAGAAAGATGATCACTGGTAGTAGTGATGCTGTTATTTGTCTCAAGGACTGTAAATTAGATTAGGTTTATATATATATATATATATATATATATATATATATATATATATATATATATATATATATATATATATATATATATATATATATATATATGAATCATTTTTTACCCCGGGGTAATAAATGATTCATGTTTTCACATATGTGCTTATTTGGATATATATATATATATATATATATATATATATATATATATATATATA
>JAXCGZ010019109.1:0-25000 GCA_037179515.1 Halocaridina rubra
ATTCGAGAGAGAGAGAGAGAGAGAGAGAGAGAGAGAGAGAGAGAGAGAGAGAGAGAGAGAGAGAGAGAGAATGACTGATTTAAATCCCTTGAGGAAGGGAAAAGGGAAAGAATAATTTATTCCTTTATAAAAATTAAGGAAATGAGCATCCAGTTTAAAATATCAAACAACAAAGACTTGATTCAGACATGGGACCCATGTGCCTATCCTTAGTTTCTTAAAAATAAAGATTTTCATTTATATAAAAAAAAAATCATAAATTACTTGGGGCGCACGCGGCTACCTTTCAGGGCGCACTGGTTGAGAAACGCTGAGTTAAGGTCACGAAATTAATAAGTACTTTATATATATATATATATATATATATATATATATATATATATATATATATATATATATAATTTTATTTCATTTATTTTTTTTTTTTTTTAAGTATGACACCGGAACAGGCAGATACTGCCCTCATCAATAAAGACCCGGGCACGAGAAAATACCAAGACGAAGGGAAAGATAAAGGTTAAGGACAAGGCAGAGATGAGGTAATGTCACACAAAGGAAAACGACAGACAGAAACAAACTGTCAAAGTACAGAGGACCCAGAGATATGGAGGACTAGGCTCTGAGATGACGATAGATCTGCTTTTTGAAGGATGAAAGGTCATAAGAATTAGGAAAGACAGAAGGAGGAAGAGAGTTCCAGAGTCTGGAGGTAGATGGGAAGAAGCAGTCGCTGCACCGACCAATCCACGAGTTACAAATCTCCACAGAGTACCTGTGAGATGAAGCCGCTTGGCGAGTGTTACGCGGCCTCGGCAGTGGGGGAGGGATGCAACTCGCTAACTGATGAGAGCATACACATAAACATACACCAGGAAAATATGAGTCTACACTACAGCGTTTCTATGGGGACCGTAGAAGCTCAGTGGTAGAGCACGGGAGTTGGAAAGCGACTAAAGTAAGCTCTAATTCACTGATGGGCGTTAGGAAGGCCGTCCATCCTTTAACTTCCAGCTCTGGCATGTCTGTGTCCGCGTCCACAATCCTTGCTGTCATAAGAGCGTATTAATGAGATAAAGGAACGAAGGATTAGCAAATTCTTCCTATTTAATGCTTTTTACACAATAAAGCAGCCAATAATCAAAGGGGAGATGATGTACGGGGTATGGTTAGCCAATCACCTCCTATATTACGGGGTCGGTACTTTTTGGCGCGGCCCATTTGGCGCCGTTAATGGTGCCTTTACTAACTAAAAATAGGCTAATTAATACTAACCTAACCTAACCTACCTTAACCTAGTATAGCCAAAGCAGCTTAGTGCTAAAAGGGCAACGCCAAAACAGCTTAGCGATAACAGTAGCGGAGCCAAAAGGGGAGCGCCAAAAGGGTGGCGCCAAACAGTGCCATTCCGTAAATTTTGTTCAGTCGCATCGGACGATAGCTCCTTTAAAAAAACGAAGATAATTAATTATGGAGTCAGGTTATCTGCAAACAATAGACTATGTCATTTTTCTTTGCTCCCTCGACTCAAATCAATAGTTAATTATATACTTACCCTCTACAATCTTTACCCAAGTCCCAAGATTAATGATGACTTTGTATACATACTGAGGGAATTAGACCAGCTTATACCATTACCAATAATCATTTCCTTTTCTTAAATTAGCCATCAGTGCAAGCGACTACAACCCACCTGCAAAAATTAACACAAATTATTTGTAACATTTATTTTGTTCTCGATAAGACGCCTGCTAGTTTTTTCTTTATTTTTTAATGCTATCTCCAAATATACATATAAGAAATGCCAAAGAGGAATGGTTCAATAATGAGTGTCAGAAAGTAAAGAAGTGGAGACCAATCTTGGAATAGGTACAAGAGGGGAATATGTATAAATGCCTGGCAAAATTACAAACGAGCGAGAAATTATTACCAAACGCAAAAGAAGAGGAGAGGTAGAGAGGGTTTATGAAAGAGATATTACCAGGAAGGCTAAAGAATATCCCTAACATTTCCACAACTTTATCATAGGAAACTTAATGGTCAAAGAACAAGTTTTAAAGTTGGAAATGGTAAATGGAAGCATGAATGAGACAGATAAAGAGATGAAGAATTGTTTGAGAAGTTTCAGTCGGTATTTACAGTAGATAATACTCCACCCCCTCAGATGGCAGAGAACATGGACCAGCGTTAGAGAACATTGTTTTTCCATCTCAAAGATATGCAAAGCACTGATGGAGTTTGATGGTCATAAAGCTCTGGGTCCTGATGAGATATCCCCTCCCTTGTGTATATAAGAAATGAGCTAAACCAATCTCGGTGGCGTTATGCATCATATTTGAAAAGTCGCTGAAATCTGGGGATATCCCAAGAAGCTGCAAACAAGCGAACATGATACCTATCTTCACAAAGGAAAGCAGGGATACAGCTCTACACTATGCGCCTATTTCCTTACCAGCATAGTTTGAAAAGCTATCGATAATCTCCTGAGAAAACACTTCTCTCTCCACTTGGAGTTATTCGACCATTACTCGAAGCTAGAAGGAAGACAGAGAATATTGTTTATGGTATTTAAATTCTCTCATGGTATAAAGAGGATGTAGAGAAAGCAATATATTGCAATGGGTGGCTAGAGGTCATAGCTTGAAGCTTTACAAGAAAGGTTCTTTGCAGGTTGTGAAGAAGCAAGTCTTTAATGTAAGAATGACTGATGACTGGGATTCTCTAAGTGAGAAAAGAGTAATTGTGAAATGTATTCCTTACTCTAAGGAAAGAAATGGTAAGCGTCAATGAGCAAAAATTTAAGCCAATCTGGAGACGGGGAGCTACGAGTATAAGGCTCTTTCCAGTAAGCGCAATTGGGTAAATACTATTAGGTAAATATAAGAGAATCAGAAAACCGATAAGTGAGACGGATGTAGTTACGATAATAAGAATTTATATCGAAAACACACTGTGATCACCGAGGCAGAGTGGTAGTGTTCGCGACATTGAGGCATCAGGTCGGGGGTTCGCGGCCCGCCACGATGTGAGGTTAGAAAGGGTGTTCACTCAGGGTAACGATCACACTTGCCAAAACCAAAGTCCATTATCAAGAAGGCTCCGTCCAAGCTTTTAGTGGAAAATGTAGTCCGTGACGTAAAACCGATCACATTTCTCTCCCAGACTTGAAGAATATCTGCTCTGTTGTGTTGTCAATTCTTCTGGCCTTGAATATGTTATAATTTGATGCAGAAGCTGCTGTTGTTGATTATGCTATTGTCGATGATGCTATTGTTCAGCGGGATTAAGAACCAGTCCCCCTCCGGTACCCGAGGTGCTTATATAACAACTTGTATTGTGGATAGAATGACTATATATATATATATATATATATATATATATATATATATATATATATATATATATATATATATATATATATATATAAATATATATATATATATATATATATATATATATATATATATATATATATATATATATATATATATATATATATATATATATAAATATATATATATATATATATATATATATATATATATATATATATATATATATATATATATATATATATATAGACAGATAGACAGATAGATAGATTGATAGATATATATAGATATATATAGATAGATAGATAGATAGTGTAATTTATTCCTATAGAAGTAGATTGGAGAAGTTATATTCAACACAGTGAATGGGAATAATTTGCGGCAGAAATTCCTACAGTTTGCAGGGATATTTTGCACACCAACATGGGCTGGAAACCAGTCAGTGTAAGCTTCCAACTGAAAAAAAAGGACCACTCAGTTTAGATTAGGGAGCACATCATGAGAGAAGGGACCTAATGTTCTGCATGAAATTCAGGGAAGCAAGACACAAATGTGGAATATATATATATATATATATATATATATATATATATATATATATATATATATATATATATATATATATATATATATATATATATATATATATATATGCATGTGTAATTACCTAATTGTAATTACCTAATTGTGCTTACGGGAAAGAGCTCAAAGCTCGTATCTTCCCGTCTCCTCATCGGTTCCATTTTATACTTAGTGATACTTATCATGCCTGTCCTTAAAACTATGCATTAAGATAGCATTAACTACCTCCTCGCTTAGCCAATTCCAATTATCAACTACTCTTACATTGAAAAAGTATTACCTTACATCCTGCAAAAAAGTTTTCTTACCAAGCTTCAAACTAAGACCTCTAGTTCTAGAGCCCGCCATATCAAAATATCGATCCCTATCCACTCTATCATAACCATGAAGGAATTTAAAGACTGTCACCATATCCCCCCTCAATCCTCTAGCTTCGGGTGATGGTAAGTCTAATTCCCTCAGCTTCTCATCATAACTGAGATTGCGTATTTCTGGCACCATTTTCGTGGCATGTCTTTGAACTTTTTCAAGCTTAGCTATGTGCTTTTCAAGTGCGGATTCCAAAAGGGGGCTGCATATTCGAGTTTTGGCCTCACATAGGTTACATAAATATTTCTGAACATTTCCTTGTCCATGTGCCTGAGGGCTACCCTTACATTTGATAAGAATGCATATGCTGCCCTTATTATGCCATTTATATGTATTTCTGGAGACAAATCTGCCAGTATGTTTACTCCTAGATCTCTCTCATTTTCTGTCTCTTGAAGTTGTACTCCAGCCACCGAGTAGTCAAGCTTGGGCCTTCTTCCACTTGTACCCATTCTCATTACCTTACACTTTGAAGCATTGCATTTCATTAGCCACTTTTCTGACCACTCATGCAGGCTATTTAGATCATCCTGAAGTTCTCTACCATTGTTCTCGTTTCCTATTTTCTTCACAATATTTGCATCATCTGCAAACCTATTCATGAATGAATTTACAGACTCTGGTAGGTCATTTATATATACAAGGAACAAAAGTGGCCCTAAGACTGAACCCTGTGGAACTCCACTAGTAACTCTTCTCCATTCAGATACTGAGTATCTTACTCTAACCCTCTGTTCCCTTCCTTCTAAGTAAGTTTTTATCCATTTCAAGACAATTCCACCTATTCTAGCCATTGCTTGCAGCTTCCTAATAAGTCTCCCATGTGGAACAGTGTCAAACGCTTTCTGGAAGTCTAGGAATATGCAATCTGCCCAGCCCTCTCTTTCCTGTAAGATTCGGCTTACCTCATCATAAAATTCTAATAAGTTTGTTACTGTTGATCTACCTTCTCTGAAGCCATGTTGCCTCACTGACAAAAAGTTGAAGGATTCCAAGTGAAGAGAGATATGTTTCCTTAGTAGTTTCTCCATAACTTTGCAAACTATGCTGGTCAAGGATACTGGTCTATAGTTCAGAGCCGTATCCCTCCTTCCCTTTTTGAAGATAGGTATCACATTTGCTTGTTTCCAGCATTTTGGAATCTCCCCTGACTTCAGTGACTTTTTCAATATGATACCCAGTGCCACTGATATTGAGTTTGCGCATTTTTTAAGTACATGAGGGGATATGTCATCAGGACCTGTAGCTTTATGAACATCTAAATCCATCAGCGCTTTGCATACCTCTGTGGCTGTAAGGTTAATGTTCTCTAATACCGGCCCTTGAGCTTCTATCTCTGCAGTCTGAGGGGGTGGGGGTATTTTCTACTGTAAATACTGACTGAAACTCACATTAAGGTCTTGCCATTATAGGCATTTACAGTATGCAGAAAAAATTATTTTCATAGGGTTATTAATAAA
Source organism: Halocaridina rubra (assembly GCA_037179515.1). NCBI lineage: Eukaryota > Metazoa > Arthropoda > Malacostraca > Decapoda > Atyidae > Halocaridina > Halocaridina rubra. The sequence continues at coordinate 5,741 of JAXCGZ010019109.1, forward strand.
ATAACATAATGGATTTGAATTCATTTTTGCAACAAATCCATGAGAGAGAGAGAGAGAGAGAGAGAGAGAGAGAGAGAGAGAGAGAGAGAGAGAGAGAGAGAGAGAGAGAGAGAGAGAGAGAGAGAGAGAGAGAGAGAGAGAGAGAGAGAGAGAGAGAGAGAGAGAGGAGAATGAGTTAGTCTCCCACAAATAGCTTTCTGTGAACGCTATCATATTATAAGAAAACGTATTTTACTGGGGTAACAAAGCAATTTTAAATATCAAGCGAAAATATTTTATTAGTATCTTGGGCAAATCAGAAAGAGAGGGAAAAAAAATCTTAATATTTATCATAATTGTTAAACTGATAAATAAAATATAGCAATAGCGACTGGGTGGCTTATTTTTAATCCTGAAACAACAAAGTGTAACACATCACAAACATAAATATTGTAATGGGTCTCAATAATACGACATAGTATGGTTTCTCAATACAGCATTAAAGCATATCTAATTTAATAAAAGATTTATACATATACAGCCTTAAGCAGTGCAGAATGCCATATCAAATTTTTATTTAAGCTTTTTGACCTATGCGGACCGAAAGCACTCTGAACAGGTATATTACTATCCCCACAGGCAAGTTCTGTTTTATTTTGAAAGAAATTTAAGGCCGCTTTCGCACTAAAATGGCGCGTCGCACGTGGCATGACACGTGGCACGCTAGTTGAAAACGAACATTCGGAAATATATGAAACCTTTCACACAGAAGTGGCGTGGCACATGGGACGTGTCACGCCACTTGTGTGATATATTTCATATATAATTCCGGATGTTCGTTTTCAACTGGCGTGCCACGTGGCATGCCACGTGTGACGTGCCATATTGGTGTGAAAGCAGCCTAAGTATTTCAGATAAGATACAAGAAAGTAGACTACGATGGTATGGTCATGTCGTTAGGAGGGATGAACAGTATGAAGGGAGGAGGGTGATGGAAATGGATATACAGGGTAGGAGAGGAAGGGGGAGACCAAAGCGTAGGTGGATGGACTGCATCAATGACGACCTGACGTCTAAAGGTTTGTTGGGTGATGAGATATGGGACAGGAACATATGAAGAACACTGGCTAGAAACATCGACCCCACATAAAAGTGGGAAAAGATGTAGACGAAGAAGAAGAAGACTGTTATTGTCATCTCCAGCTTCAACAACAGCTGTAACATATTAGCATCACCATTTGAAAGATGACTTTCTGTAAAATTAAATTTTTCACTATCACATGAACTTCAATCGTTCAAAAAAGAAGTCTTCGTGATGCATTACCATTAAACATCTTAATTTTCTACGATCTCCTTGGACGGGAGTTTCAACGACTGGAAAACACCGGTCAAGAGGTTCATTTGGTTCTTCTCTGCCAGTGGCAAGGATATGCCCTGCAAAAATAATTCAGCTTTCGGTTTCACACACAATGACTTCAAATTCTCTTCGGTCTTTGCATAAGTGTTATAGTCAATTGCGTGGCCATGCACTCGAGGGGCTATGTAGTCCGCAAGAAGAACCATTTCATCTACAGTCCAGGAAGTTTTCTTCACAGCCTGGACGAAGTTTTGATATGTTTTGAGTATGACCTCTCTTTTGCGTCTGTGACCCAGTGGGGCTCTTGCATCAAGACATTCAGGGCTCAGAGACCGCTCCATGGATTCTTAGATATGTTATTTTTACGTCACGTACTCCCTTCTTGAACCAAGGGCTAGGATGCTGCCTTCTTGCGAAGTACTTTTGTTTTGGCAGGTGTGACCGTTACCCTGAGTGCATGTCCTTGCTAACCTCAGACCGTGGCGGGCCGCGAAGCCTCGATCTGACGCCTCAAAGTCACAGACTTTTAGGAGTCATGTCAAGACTTTGCCATGGCGACCATTACAGAAAATTGTAGTAATATCCAAAAATAATATTTATTATCCTTATTTTTTAGTTCAATTTAGCAATATATTTCAAGTTAGCGCACGCGCCTTTCAGTCATGTAGTCGGTTCGATACCCGCCATGGTCTTAGGTTATAAAAGGGCATTCACTCAGGGTAACGGTTGCACACTGCCAAAACAACAATCCTTCTAAAGAAGGCACCGTCGTAGCGCTTAATAGAAAATGGAGTCCTTGACGAAATACCGGATCATCATCTCATATAAAGACGGGAAGAAAGCCTTCTTATTAACCATGGTCTCAAATCTGTGTTTTTTTTTTTTTTTTTTTTTTTTTTTTTTATAAGTGTGACACCGGGACAAATAAGAAAAGTAATGTCATCAGGCCCGGGCACGAAGAAAACATTAAGACGAAGAAAAAGTAGAAGGCTAAGGACAAAGTAGAAATAGAGTAAGTGATATACAATAGGAAAAGGAATGGCTGAAAGAATAGCCGAAGTACTGAGGACCTAGAGATATGGCAGGATTAGGCCCTGAGATGACGATAGATTCGTTTTTGAAGGAAAATAGGTTATAAGAATTAGGGAAGTCAGATGGAGAAAGAGATTATACTAATATATACCAATGTAATTAATAGCCACAGCATACACTACTTTAAAAAATATAGGAATAATTATAATTATTATAATTATACTATATATCGTTATCATAATCGAGGATAAAGGTACCGTGGTGTCGTTAGGAAGGTCATTTAGTCATTAATTCCCAAGTCCAACTTGTCTGTGTCCACCCCCTATTAATAGTAACACATATAATTGCAAATAAAAACAACATATAAGTATTATTATTATTATTATTATTATTATTATTATTATTATTATTATTATTATTATTATTATTATTAATAGTAGTAGTAGTAGTAGTAGTAGTAGTAGTAGTAGTAGTAGTAGTAGTAGTAGTAGTAGTAGTAGTATCTATCTACTTATCTATAAATATATATCTATCTATCTGTTTATCTATCTATTTATCTATCTCTACTCTGAGCAATCAACAGAGAGAGAGAGAGAGAGGAGAGAGAGAGAGAGAGAGAGAGAGAGAGAGAGAGAGAGAGAGAGAGAGAGAGAGAGAGAGAGAGAGAGAGAGAGAGAGAGAGAGAGAGAGAGAGAGAGAGAGAGAGACGCTCTCTCCAAACACTATGAAGTCAACACATTTTTCAATATTAACGATAATTCAAAAGCGGTATTGTTATCTCTCATTTTGCAGCCTTACTTTGATGTATTAAAAAAATTGTGAAGTGATAAGATATGAAACTTTTATCGGGAAAACTTAGTTAGACACCGGAACTGCCACTCAGCTTCAAATTATATATATATATATATATATATATATATATATATATATATATATATATATATATATATATTATATATATAATTATTATTATTATTATTATTATTATTATTATTATTATTATTATTATTATTATTATTATTATTATTACTAGATGAGTTTGGAAATGAATCCAGCTCTCATCCAATCTTGCTGTTGGAAATTGAAAATTCCAATGGCTATAATAAATATATATATATATATATATATATATATATATATATATATATATATATATATATATATATATATATATATATATATACACACACACAAACATATATGTATATATATATATATATATATATATATATATATATATATATATATATATATATATATATACACACACACACACACTCTCACACACTATCTCAATCCATAGTTTTAAGGACAGGTATGATAAGTATCATTAAGTACAAAATGGAACCGATCAAGAGACGGGAAGATTCGAGCTTTAGGCTCTTTCCCGTAAACACAATTAGGTAATCACACAACGAGGGTAAAGGGGTGGGGATGAGCCATCACTACTTGATCTAGTACTCACAGATAACGTGTTGGATATTGGAAAAATTGAGTATGAACCACCAATTGGAAAGAGTGACCACTGTGTGTTGTTGATGGAGTATATCATTGAAGATATTCTGCCTGAGTGTAGAGGCACTGAGGACATGAGGAGGAACTATCTGAAAGGAGATTACATCAAAATGAATGAGCTTTTGGCAGCTATTGACTGGAGAACCTTATTTTACAACAAATCTGTACAAGAAATGTATGACATGTTTTGTGAGAAATATGGAAGGATAGTAGATTGCTGCATACCTGTCACCAAAGTAGGTGTAATTCATGCCAGAGAGAAATGGTTCGATAATGAGTCAAAAAGAGCTAAGGAGTGGAGACAAATGCTGGAAAAGGTATAGGAGGAAAAAATATAAATGCCTGACAAACCTTTAAAAGAGCAGGAAATGATTACCTAAGTAAAAGAAGAGAGCAAGAGAGAGACTATGAAAGGGACATCACCAGGAAGGCTAAAGAAAATCCCAAGCTTTTCCACAGCTTTATCAGAGGAAAACTGAAGGTAAAAGAACAGGTTTTAAGGCTTAAGAGAGCGGATGGAAGTATCACTGAGACGGATGAAGAGATCTGCAAAGAATTGAACAAGGAGTTTCAGTCAGTATTTACAGTAGAAAATACCCTACCCCCTCAGATTGCAGAGATGGAAGCTCAAGGGCCGATATTAGAAAACATCAACCTTTCAGCCAGAGAGGTATGCAAAATGCTGATGGAGTTAGATGTCCATACAGCTACAGGTCCTGATGACATATCCCCTCAAGTACTTAAAAAATGCACAAACTCAGTATCAGTGGCATTTAGTATAATATTTAAAAAGTCATTGAAGTCAGGGGAGATTCCAAGATGCTGGAAACAAGCAAATGTGATACCTATCTTCAAAAAGGGATGGAGGGATACGGCTCTGAACTATAGACCAGTTTCCTTGTCCAGCATAGTTTGCAAAGTTATGGAGAAACTACTAAGGAAACATATCTCTCTTCACTTGGAATCCTTCAACTTTTTCTTAGTAAGACAACATGGCTTCAGAGAAGGTAGATCAACAGTAACAAATTTATTAGAATTTTATGATGAGGTAAGGCGAATCTTACAGGAAAGAGAGGGCTGGGCAGATTGCATATTGCTAGACTTCCAGAAAGCATTTGACACTGTCCCACATGGGAGACTTATTAGGAAGCTGCAAGCAATGGCTAGAATAGGTGGAAATGTCTTGAAATGGATAAAAACCTACTTAGAAGGAAGGGAACAGAGGGTTAGAGTAAGACACTCTGTGTCTGAATGGAGAAGAGATAGTAGTGGAGTTCCACAGGGTTCAGTCTTAGGGGCATTTTGTTCCTTGTATATGTAAATGACCTACCAGAGTCTGTAAATTCATTCATGAATATGTTTGCAGATGATGCAAAGATCGTGAAGAAAGTAAGAAACGAGAACAACGATAGAAAACTTCAGGAAGATCTAAATAGCCTCCATGAGTGGTCAGAAAATTGGCTAATGAAATTCAATACTTCAAAATGTAAGGTAATGAGAATGGGTACAAGTGCAAGAAGGCCCAAGCTTGACTACTCGGTGGCTGGAGTACAACTTCAAGAGACAGAAAATTAGAGAGATCTAGGAGTAAACATACTGGAAGATTTGTCTCCAGAAATGCTTATAAATGGCATAGTAAGGGCAGCATATGCTTTCTTTTCAAATGTAAGGGTAGTCCTCAGGCACATGGACAAGGAAATGTTCAGAAATATTTATGTAACCTATGTGAGGCCAAAACTCGAATATGCAGCCCCCTTTTGGAATCCGCACTTGAAAAAGCACGTAGCTAAGCTTGAAAAAGTTCAAAGACATGCCACGAAACTGGTGCCAGAGATACGTAATCTCAGTTATGATGAGAGGCTGAGGGAATTAGACTTACCATCACTCGAAGCTAAAAGATTGAGGGGGGATATGGTGACAGTTTTTAAATTCCTACATGGTTATGATAGCGTGGATAGGGATCAATATTTTGATATGGCTGGCTCTAGAACTAGAGGTTATAGTTTGAAGCTTCGTAAGAAAACTTCTTTGTACGATGTACGGAAGTACTTTTCTAGTGTAAGAGTAGTGTATAATTGGAATTCCCTAAGTGAGGAGGTAGTTAATGCTAACTCAATCCATAGTTTTAAGGACAGGTATGATAAGTATCACTCAGTACAATATGAAACCGATCAGGAGACTGGAATATACGAGCTTTGGGCTCTCTCTGGTAGGCACAATTAGGTAATATATATATATATATATATATATATATATATATATATATATATATATATATATATATATATATATATATATATATATATATATATTGTACCCATTGGAATTTTCAATTTCCAACAGCAAGATTAGAAGAGAGCTGGATTCATTTCCACAGAAGAGGGTGCGAGATTGGTCACCTTATCACACTGCTTTTGCAATTTCTCTCTCTCTCTCTCTCTCTCTCTCTCTCTCTCTCTCTCTCTCTCTCTCTCTCTCTCTCTCTCTCTCTCTCTCTCTCTCTCTCTCTCTCTCTCTCTCTCTCTCCACTAGGCCCTAACCCATTTACATCTTTTAACAACTTTTTTTTTTATTTTCAAGAAATTTTCAAATTTCCCAACCATCCTCAATCACTGCAACAAACAAACAAAATATCACACCAACCATTTCACTACTCAGTGGCCCTTTTCTCTTCCATTTACATTACGCCTGAGGCGCATCATCGCCTTGCCTCGGTAATTACCCCATCAGTTATAACTGGTTCTTGCAATCTTTTTGAAGGTTCTCCAAGTTATACTGGAGTCGAGACCACCATACCAACACTCTTAACACTACGAAATTGTACGTAAGAGTAAATGGCAAAGAGGCAAGGCATCATTTTGAAACATACGTAAATGGTGATGGAAAAGAGGTAAGGTATAATTGAAGCGTAAGTATAAGTAGATGGCAAAGAAGTATGGTGTCAAAAGTGAATTGTACATAAAGTGAATTGTAAGGTGTCATTTTGAAATGTACGTAAAAGTTGATGGCAAACAAGTAAGGCATCATTTTGAAGTTTATGTAAAAGTTGATGGCAAAGAGGTGAGGTATCATACTGAAGCATACGTAAAAGTTGATGTCAAAGAAGTAGAGTGTCAAAAGTGAAGTGTACGTACAAGTTAGTGGCAAAAAGGTAAAGTGTCATTTTGAAGGTTACATAAAAGTTGATGGATGGCCAAGAGGTAAGGTATCATTTTGAAATGGGATAAGATATCATTTAGAAGTGTACGTAAAAGTTGATGGCAAAGAGGTAAGGGGTCATTTTGAAAAGTAGATAAAAGCTGATGGCAAAGACATAAGGTATCATTTTGAAGTCTATGTAAAAGTTGATGGGAAAGTGGTAAGGTATCACTATGAACCATATGCGAAAGTTGGTGGCAAACAGGTAAGGTATCATTTGGAAGTGTATGTAAAAGTTGATGGCAAAGAGGTAAGGTATCATTTTGAAGTTCTAGCCTATACCTTATTGAAAGCCCATGAAGTAATACTGAATTCGAGAACAGTATATCAACACTTAACGCTAGAGAAGCTGATGGCAAAGAGGCAAGGTATCATTTTGAAGAGACATTTCATAGTTTTTCAAAGCTCAAAAAGGAATGCTAACGTCTAGGCCAACATATCAACACAACGCTAAGAAAGCTGATGGCAAAGAGGTAAGGTGTCATCTTGAAGAGTCATCTTGTACCTTAGGAGATAAATTTTATAACATTTTAAAGACTGAAAAAGTAATGCTAAAGTCGAGGTCACCATACTAGCTCTTCTAACGTAAGAAAAGCCGATGGCAAAGAGGCAAGGTATCATTTTGAGGAGTCATCTTATACCCGTTAGGTAGTTAGGCAATGAAGCTAACAGACTAAGGCGGATATTGAAATACACACAGCTTGAATATAAAAAAAGAAAAAATTGAACAACACAGAAATATATAAGATGTTCTAGCTAATGAATCAATTTGGGAAAAGAGAAATGAAAATTTTAGGTTACAAGCAGAATAGAGAACGTGATTTAATAGCTCGTCTCCAGGCGAAAAAATATGTTATGTAATCTTCCGTGCACAAAGTACGTCAGAGGTTGGATTGAAAGCCACGGAACCTGCCTAAAGCGCGCGCTCTCTCTCTCTCTCTCTCTCTCTCTCTCTCTCTCTCTCTCTCTGTATATATATATATATATATATATATATATATATATATATATATATATATATATATATATATATATATAGAGAGAGAGAGAGAGAGAGAGAGAGAGAGAGAGAGAGAGAGAGAGAGAGAGAGAGAGAGAGAGAGAGAGAGAGAGAGACCAACAAGTTTTCATTATGCTAGGCTGAAGAGAGAGAGAGAGAGAGAGAGAGAGAGAGAGAGAGAGAGAGAGAGAGAGAGAGAGAGAGAGAGAGAGAATCATTCCATTGTGCTAGGCTGATATGTCACAGACATAGAGTATATGCTTTTCTTCTTTATTTTTTCCTAAAAAGGCCTCAAGCATCAGGAAACCCCAAAGAAAGGAATTTACGTTAATGTTATTTGGGGCAACGGTGAAAGCACTTGACACTGAATAGAAAAAATCATTAAGTAATAAAACTGGATTTGTTTGTTATATTTTTATTTTATGTATCACTTTTTATCTCCCCGCCGAGTCGAGCATCCTACCGAATACGCTATAGAGGTCCCCTTAAAGTCACCTCCAAATCTTCTTAATCACTTTACCCGGAAAAACACCTCGGACTTTCCTATGACGTAACACAAGAGGAAACCCCTTTCTGTGTCGCTTTCATTTTATTGCAAATTGGTTAACTTGTGTGTGTGTGTGTGTGTGTGTGTGTGTGTGTGTGTGTGTGTGTGTGTGTGTGTGTGTGTGTGTGTGTGTGTGATTACCTAATTGTGATTACCTAATTGTGTTTACGGGAAAGAGCCCAAAGCTCGTATCTTCCCGTCTCCTCATCGCTTCCATTTTATACTTAGTGATACTTATCATACCTGTCTTTAAAACTATGCATTGAGATAGCATTAACTACCTCCTCGCTTAGCCAATTCCAATTATCAACTACTCTTACACTGAAAAAGTATTTCCTTACATCCTGCAAAGAAGTTTTCTTACCAAGCTTCAAATTGTGACCTCTAGTTCTAGAGCCAGCCATATCAAAATATCGATCCCTATCCACTCTATCATAACCATGAAAGAATTTAAAGACTGTCACCATATCCCCCCTCGCTCTTCTAGCTTTGAGTGATGGTAAGTCTAATTCCCTCAGCCTCTCATCATAACTGAGATTGCGTATTTCTGGCACCAGTTTCGTGGCATGTCTTTGAACTTTTTCAAGCTTAGCTATGTGCTTTTTCAAGTGCGGATTCCAAAAGGGGGCTGCATATTCGAGTTTTGGCCTCACATAGGTTACAAAAATATTTCTGAACATTTCCTTGTCCATGTGCCTGAAGGCTACCCTTACATTTGATATAGTGTGTGTGTGTGTGTGTGTGTGTGTGTGTGTGTGTGTGTGTGTGTGTGTGTGTGTGTGTGTGTGTGTGTGTGTGTGTGATTACCTAATTGTGATTACCTAATTGTGTTTACGGGAAAGAGCCCAAAGCTCGTATCTTCCCGTCTCCTCATCGGTTCCATTTTAGACTTAGTGATACTTATCATACCTGTCCTTAAAACTATGCATTGAGATAGCATTAACTACCTCCTCGCTTAGCCAATTCCAATTATCAACTACTCTTACACTGAAAAAGTATTTCCTTACATCCTGCAAAGAAGTTTTCTTACCAAGCTTCAAACTATGACCTCTAGTTCTAGAGCCAGCCATATCAAAATATCGATCCCTATCCACTCTATCATAACCATGAAGGAATTGAAAGACTGTCACCATATCCCCCCTCGCTCTTCTAGCTTCGAGTGATGGTAAGTCTAATTCCCTCAGCCTCTCATCATAACTGAGATTGCGTATCTCTGGCACCAGTTTCGTGGCATGTCTTTGAACTTTTTCAAGCTTAGCTATATGCTTTTTCAAGTGCGGATTCCAAAAGGGGGCTGCATATTCCAGTTTTGGCCTCACATAGGTTACATAAATATTTCTGAACATTTCCTTGTCCATGTGCTTGAAGGCTACCCTTACATTTGATAAGAATGCATATGCTGCCCTTACTATGCCATTTATATGTATTTCTGGAGACAAATCTGCCAGTATGTTTACTCCTAGATCTCTCTCATTTTCTGTCTCTTGAAGTTGTACTCCAGCCACCGAGTAGTCAAGCTTGGGCCTTCTTGCACTTGTACCCATTCTCATTACCTTACATTTTGAAGTATTGAATTTCATTAGCCACTTTTCTGACCACTCATGCAGATTATTTAGATCACCCTGAAGTTCTCTACCATTGTTCTCGTTTTTTATTTCTTCACAATCTTTGCATCATCTGCAAACATATTCATGAATGAATTTACAGACTCTGGTAGGTCATTTACATATACAAGGAACAAAAGTGGCCCTAAAACTGAACCCTGTGGAACTCCACTACTAACTCTTCTCCATTCAGACACTGAGTGTCTTACTCCAACCCTCTGTTCCCTTCCTTCTAAGTAAGTTTTTATCCATTCCAAAACATTTCCACCTATTCTAGCAATTGATTGCAGCTTCCTAATAAGTCTCCCATGTGGAACAGTGTCAAACGCTTTCTGGAAGTCTAGGAATATGCAATCCGCCCAGCCCTCTCTTTCCTGTAAGATTTGGCTTACCTCATCATAAAATTCTAATAAGTTTTTTACTGTTGATCTACCTTCTCTGAAGCCATGTTGCCTCACTGACAAAAAGTTGAAGGATTCCAAGTGAAGAGAGATATGTTTCCTTAGTAGTTTCTCCATAACTTTGCAAACTATGCTGGTCAAGGAAACTGGTATATAGTTCAGAGCCGTATCCCTCCTTTCCTTTTTGAAGATAGGTATCACATTTGCTTGTTTCCAGCATCTTGGAATCTCCCCCGACTCCAGTGACTCCTTAAATATGATACTTAGTGCCACTGATATTGTGTTTGCGCATTTTTTAAGTACATGAGGGGATATGTCATCAGGAACTGTAGCTTTATGAACATCTAAATCCATCAGCACTTTGCATACCTCTGTGGCTGTAAGGTTGATGTTCTCTAATACCGGCCCTTGAGCTTCTATCACTGCAATCTAAGGGGGTGGGGTATTTTCTACTGTAAATACTGACTGAAACTCCTTGTTCAATTCTTTGCAGATCTCTTCATCCGCCTCAGTGATGCTTCCATCCGCTCTCTTTAGCCTTAAAACCTGTTCTTTTACCTTCAGGTTTCCTCTGATAAAGTGTGTGTGTGTGTAATTACCTAATTGTGCATACGGGATGGAGCCCCATGCTCGTAACTTCTCGTCTCCTGCTGGGTTCCATTTTGTACTTAGTGATACTTATCATACTTGGCCTTAGAATTATGGATTGAGTTAGCATTAAGTAACTCCTCGTTTAGCGAATTCCAATTATCAACTACTCTTACACTAAAAAAGTACTTCCTTACATCCTGCAAAGAAGTTTTCTTACGAAGCTTCAAGCTCTGACCTCTAGCTCTAGTGCCAACCTTATTAAACTATCAGTCCCTATCCACTCTCTCATAACCATGAAGGAATTTAAAAACTGTCACCATATGCCCCTCAATCTTCTAGCTTCGAATGATGGAAAGTCTAATTCCCTCAGCCTATCATCATAACTGAGATTGTGTATTTCTGGCAACAGCTTTGGACTCACATAGGTTACAAAAATATTTCTGAACAATTCCTTGTCCATGTGCCTGAAGGCTACCCTTACATTTGCTAAGAAAGCATATATTGCCCTTACTATACCATTTATATACACTTATGTTTAGTAGGCTGGCCATGGCACCAGCCACACACTGAAATACTATGATTGATGGTATTGCGGATTCAACTAGGACTGGTCCAAATAGCTCCGGGTTGAGTCGTCCTTCAGGACAGTTCTTTCCTTATGCCTACATCTACACTGAATATTCTAGCATTTTCGTTACACATCTCTTGCAATTTCCTCATATTTGCAATATTTAAGGAAGGTCCACAGCTTATGGCCCCCAGTACCCGGCATAGATGGGTACTAAGAATCTCTGGGGATCTTGTTGACTCCACTACTGGCTTGAGGATTAACAAGCCCCTAACTTTACACCTCATGATAGATCTGCTTTTTTCACTCTTCACTATTCTAACATTCGTGGCCTGAAATTTAATCTTTCATCTGTGGAACAGAACTTGGGTACTTCCCTCCCTAACTTCCTCCTTCTCTTTGAAACCCAGCTGTCTAGCTATGCTTTCACTGACCCATTTCAAATCTCTCACTATAACCTATATTTTCGTTTTCATTCCAAGGGTTGGGTCTGTGCCTACAGCAACACTAACACTCCTATTGCAAGGCTCATAGACCTTGAGTCTTCTGACTTTGGTGTTCTCTGGCTAAAAATTTATCTCTCGACTACCACTATATTCCTTTGATTCTGCTACTGTTCTCCAGACTGCACCGAATTTGTGTGTTTCTTTGAAAATCTGTCCTCTTGCCATGAATCCTTGCTATCTTCTCACCCACATGCTGAAGTTCTCTAAATTGGAGACTTCAATGTACACCATATTCAGTGGCTTAATTCTTCTCACATTAAAGTGGGAGGAAGTGAGGCCCTTGCTTTTTCTATTACTTATGATCTGAAGCAAATTATCAAACATCCTACATGTGTTCCCAATCGACACGAACATGCAGGCAACACTCTTGACCTATTTCTTACTTCTAACTCTTCAAACTACTCTTATTCTGTGGTATCCCCTCTTGGTAAAGCTGACCACTCTGTAATATCAATATCTTCCATTTTCACTCTCCCTCCACCTATCCCTTCTAATCAGCACCACCTTTGGCACTCTGAGCATACCAAACTTGAATATTTGTGGAACTCCCTCTTTGACTTACCATGGGATGACTACTGCTTTTGGTCCCGTAACCCTGATCAGGTAGCTCTAAAAGTTGCCAAGATCATAACCTCGGAAGTGGAGGCATACCTCCCCACCTCTATGAAAGCGCACCTGTCCCTTAATCTTTACCCCTCTCTAACCCAATGCTCTCCCTTATCCTCTCTTCACGCAAAGTTCATAAGGTTCTTCGCTCACTAAAGACGAACAAAGTGCCTGGTCCTGATGGTATCCCTGAAAGGCTCCTTAAGGAGAGTGTAGATGAACTGGCTCCTATGCTTTGTCGTCTTTTTTGCCTCATTCTGTCAACCAGTATCTATCCTTCATCTTGGAAACATGCTCTAGTGCAACCTGTTCCTAAGAAGGGTGATCGTTCTATTCCTTCAAACTACCAACCTATTGCAATAACCTCTTCTATCGCTAAAGTTATTAAAACTTTGCTCAATGCTCACTTCTTGAAACATCCTGAATCTAACTCACTTATCTCCAATCATAAGTACGGATTCCGCAAAGCAAGATCCACTGGTGACTTCCTGTTGTATCTTACTCAAGTATGGTCATCTTCTCTGAGGAACTATTGGGAATCCTTTGTCATCGCCCTTGATATCTCTAAGGCTTTTGACAGAGTCTTGCACAAGGCTCTGTTGGCCAAACTCCCTGCCTATGACTTTACCCCATCACTCTGTTCTCTGATTACCAGTCTTCTTTCTGACCGTTTGATATCTGTAGTTGTTGATGTTGCAACATCTAACCCATTCCATGTTACCAATGGTGTTCCACAGGGCTCTGTTTTTCACCTACTCTATTCGTTCTCTTCATCAATGATCTTCTACAGTCCCATCTTCCTTTCTTCTTCACAGCTTTACCGATGATTCTACCCTTCACTTTTCTTCTGCTTTTTCTTCACAACCTTCATCTACTACTCATAATCAGTCTCATATTACTCTTTCTTCTACTCTCAACTCCGATTTGCAGAGGATATCTGAGTGGGGCACCCAAAATTTAGTTAAATTTAATGTCTCCAGGACACAATTTCTGGCTATCTCTTTATCTTCTTCTCCTCCTGATAGCCCTATTGTCTTCGAAACCAGTGAAGTTTTCCATCTTAATGCTGTCAACATATTAGGAGTCCATATAGCCTCTAACTTGTCTTGGAGGAATCACATAAGCTAAATGCTGTCAACACATTAGGAGTCCATATAGCCTCTAACTTGTCTTGGAGGAATCACATAAGCCAAATTCTAAATCTGCATCCAAAAAATAGGGGGTTCTATTTTGTTTTCATCATTACTTTAACTCTTTTCAGTTACTTAAAATCTATAAAAGTCTTATCCATCCCTGCTTAGAATACGGCTCACACATCTGAGGTGCTTCTTCTTATACTTATCTCCTTGACAGAGTTAAATCTAAGGCAGTCAGACTCATTAATTTTCCTTCTCTTACTTCTAATCTGGATTATCATGCTCTTCTCCGAAAGGTATCTTCCCTTTCTCTTTTCTATCGCTACTACTTCCATTGCTACTTTGATGAGTTGGCAAGTTGCATCCCTCCCCCACAACTGAGGCCTCGTAACACTCACCAAGCGGCCTCGTCACACAGCTACTGTATAGAGATTTGTAGCTCATGGATTCGTTGGTGCAGCGACTGCTTCTTCCCATCTACCTCCAGACTCTGGAACTCTCTTCCTCCCTCTGTCTTTTCAAATTCTTATAACCTATATTCTTACAAAACGTGGATCTATCGTCATCTCAAGGCCTAATCCTCCATATCTCTAGGTCCTCAGTACTTTAACTATTTTTCAGTCTGTCCTTTTCCTTTGTGTATCATTACCTCATCTCAGCCTTGTCCTTAACCTTTTTCTTTTCCTTCGTCTTAATGTTTTCTTCTTGCCCGGGCCTTTATTGAGTAAGGTATTTTTTGAGGTCGAAAGATCGGTTCCCGTCCAAGACTGAGAGTTTAAGCTATTTACTGGCAGGAACTGCTGTGGGTGGACACCACAGTGGGAGGTTGGGGCTTACCCTGGCTGACGAATACCCATTGTATTGAAATGGAAATAAAGTATTATTATTATTATTATTATCATAAATATCCAGAGAAAAATTTGCACTATGTTTACTCCTAAATCTTTCTCATTCTCTTTCTCTTGAAGTTCTGCTCCTGCTATTGAGTATTCAAGTTTGGGCCTTCTTGCACTTGTACTCATTCTCATTACCTTACATTTTGAAGTATTGCATATCATTAGCCACTTCTCTGACCACTCATGCAGACTGTTAACATCCTCCTGAAATTCTCTATCATAGTTCTTGTCTCTTAATTTCTTCACAATCTTTGCATTATCTGCAAACATATTCATGAATGAATTTACAGACTCTGGTAGGTTATTTACATATACAAGGAACAAAAGTAGCCCTAAAACTGAACCCTGTGGAACTCCACTACTAACCCTTCTCCATTCAGACACTGAGTGTCTTACTCTAACCTTCTGTCCCCTTCCTTCTATGTAAGTTTTTATTCATTCCAAGACATTTTCGCCTATTTTCGCCATTGATTGCAGCTTCTTAATAAGTCTCCCATGTGGGGCCGTATCAACTGCCTTCTGGAAGTCTAGGAATATGGAATCTGCCCAGCCCTCTCTTTCCTGTAACATTCGGCTTACCTCATCATAAAATTTTATGAAGTCTGTTACTGTTAATTTACCTTCTCTAAGGCCATGTTGTCTCACTGACAAAAAGTTGAAGGATTCCATGTGATTACCTAATTGATTACCTAATTGTGTTTACGGGAAAGAGCCCAAAGCTCGTATCTTCCCGTCTCCTCATCGGTTCCATTTTAGACTTAGTGATACTTATCATACCTGTCCTTAAAACTATGCATTGAGATAGCATTAACTACCTCCTCGCTTAGCCAATTCCAATTATCAACTACTCTTACACTGAAAAAGTATTTCCTTACATCCTGCAAAGAAGTTTTCTTACCAAGCTTCAAACTATGACCTCTAGTTCTAGAGCCAGCCATATCAAAATATCGATCCCTATCCACTCTATCATAACCATGAAGGAATTTAAAGACTGTCACCATATCCCCCCTCACTCTTCTAGCTTCGAGTGATGGTAAGTCTAATTCCCTCAGCCTCTCATCATAACTGAGATTGCGTATTTCTGGCACCAGTTTCGTGGCATGTCTTTGAACTTTTTCAAGCTTAGCTATGTGCTTTTTCAAGTGCGGATTCCAAAAGGGGGCTGCATATTCGAGTTTTGGCCTCACATAGGTTACATAAATATTTCTGAACATTTCCTTGTCCATGTGCCTGAAGGCTACCCTTACATTTGATAAGAATGCATATGCTCCCCTTACTATGCCATTTATATGTATTTCTGGAGACATATCTGCTAGTATGTTTACTCCTAGATCTCTCTCAGTTTCTGTCTCTTGATGTTGTACTCCAGCCACCGAGTAGTCAAGCTTGGGCCTTCTTGCACTTGTACCCATTCTCATTACCTTACATTTTGAAGTATTGAATTTAATATGTGTTTGTGCGTGTGTGTGTGTGGTACCAGGACGAACAAAGAAAACTGCCCTCGTCGGGCCTTAGTACCAAGAAAAAAACTCAAGAAGGAAAAGTAGAAGCTTGAAGACAAGTCAGAACATAAGATAATGATAAAAACAAGAAAAGGAGAGACTGAAAAAATAATCAAAGTATTGAAGACCAATACATGTGGCATGATTGGGCCTTGATATATATATATATATATATATATATATATATATATATATATATATATATATATATATATATATATATATATATATATATATATATATATATATATATAGAGATGAGAGAGAGAGAGAGATAGAGATAGAGAGAGAGAGAGAGGAGGAGAGGAGAGAGAGAGAGAGAGAGAGAGGTAAATGACCAAACCAGTTCAAACTGGGTCGCATAACCCTCAGGGCCAACTCAGGGGCAGGGCCGCATATTGGAGTAATTTTTCTGTACGAAATTTCACACCTCATAAAAAGTCACTTCAAGCAATTTATTGACAAATATAAAAAAGAAAACAAACATTTTATGATTTACAATACATTTCACATGTTCCTGAAAGAATTTACAGCCAAAAGCTTTCAGAAGTTATTGATGATAGCTTTTACGTCACGGATTCCCTCTTCTACTAAGGGCTAGGATGGCGCCTTCTTGTGAAGGATTTTGGTTTTTTACAAAGTGTGATTGCTACCCTGAGTGAATGCCCTTTCTAACTTCAGACCGTGGCGAGACGCGAACCCTCGACATGACGAATCAAACTCGTGAGCGTTACCATTCGCCCACGGTGGCCACACATTCCTGGTACTAGATAATATTCGTACAAAAAAGGACAGCCATGATTCTCTATTTCTGTGTTACGAATTCCAGGAAATACTTTGTCTGATGCCTGGAATTCTCAACGGCAGGATATGATGATATTCTTTCCCTAAAGGCATTACAACACGGAGGTAGGGCAATTCCCCATAAGCCTATTACCCATGGTAAAACTGTCCCTAGGACAATTGCCCATAAGACTATTCCCCCATGAGAAAATTGCCCCTGGGACAATTGCCCTCTAGGACAATTTCCCCATGGGAAAATTGCCCTTTATGATAACAGCTCCTTAGAACAACTGCCCCTATACTTAATCTAATCTCACCTAACCCAACTTAACCTATCCTAACCTAGTCATGTGTGAAATAATAAATAGTTCACACAACTTATTTTCATTATTTTTTTCTTAATTATATGATATATTTCACATCAATATTGTCAAGGGGCGATTGTACGCTTTCGCATTAAGAGTTAGGGACAACTGCCCTAAGTGGCAATCGTCCCACGCCCGTTTAGCATTTAGAGAAATGTTCGGCTATTATTATTATTATTATTATTATTATTATATTTATTATTATTATCATTATTAATATTATTATCATTATTATTATATTATTATTATTATTATTATTATTATTATTATTATTATTATTATTATTATTATTATTATTATTATTATTATTATTATTACAGAAGCCCAGTAGTCCAGAAGACGAAATGACCTCCTATCACTTATTTTAATCAAATACAAGAGATCTCATTTAACTTCTTTTAATAGCACTCCCGTCTTGCAATCTAATTTAACGTCTCCAAGAAGACTGTCACAATACATGATTATATATCTGTATCTATAAATTTATATCTATATATCATTATTCTGAGCCCCAACAAAGTATCTATAGGAGATCAACATGACCTTAGTCAGATGTCAACATTATACTGAAGAAAGCTTGCACGTCAGTAGACAGAAGGCATGTTTGGAATAACAAAATATCTTGATTAAGAACAATATAAACATAATACTTTCGTCTTCTACCATAACAATAAAAAAAAAATAATAAAAAATAAAATAAAATAATATATATATATATATATATATATATATATATATATATATATATATATCGTTTCTTGCTATATAAAATGATGATAAAGACGAAAGACGCTGACTTTTAGTGCTTTGTGTGAATTTTCACATACATACATACATACATACATAATCTGGAAAGAAGTATCTCTTACAGCTTACAGGGGAAACACAAGAAACAAGTAAGTCAGCTTATATTAGGGTAATAAAACATTTATCTTTACCAGCTAATCCCTAACTGACCCCAAGTTTTAGTCCATTGTGACCCTGACTAAAAAACCTCATTTCCCTTGACCCTTTTTATTTATCTGGGCTGATATTCTCGGCATCAGTGAGTTGAGCAAAAAGCCCACCAAAAAGAAAATAAAAAAATAAAAAAATCTGGAGGCAGACTTTCAAGCTATCCGAAGACATAATAAGTTCAAAAAGATAATTGCCATATATACAGAGAGTTAGTTAGTGTTATTCTTTACGTCGTAAACAAGCACGTACATATATTACGATATAATTTTATTTTAAAATTACGAATTTTATCATTGAGATACGAAATAAACAGGAAATTATCAAAATGTTTAAGTAACTGCCAATGCAATTAAAACCTGATCTACAGTGTCTTCCTATTTAAACGGTTAAGAGGAAACGAAACCACACGATAAACTAAGGGTATAACTTTCCCCCCATGGCACCAAGAGGGGGCCATCTGCCCCAGGACCGAAACAAAGTCGGTCCATTTAGTGAAATCAAGTATTAAAAACAAACACTCACTTGTTTAAGCATATATATTTACACACATACATGCAATACTATTATCCGCGAATTTTTTTAGGACATCACAAGACTCAAGATCGCACCGCAAGCTACAAATTCATGCTTCCTTATCCAACTGAGCCACTACAGCAGACAAAAACATGCATATTATGACACAGCCATATATATACACACACACACACATACACACTG
>JAXCGZ010019109.1:30000-32500 GCA_037179515.1 Halocaridina rubra
AGTAAATACCCTCTATTGTAATAAAAAATGTACTGTTTGAGTAGAATTCTAATTTGCTAAGTGATACAAAAGAGCACTAGTAGTAGGCTCTTAAAGAAAGCAAACAGCATTAGCGCATACGAAAATTTGACGAGGAAAGGAGTAATCATGACCATATATGCCCTCTCCGTAAACACAAGGAGCAGCATTTTGAAACCCACATTTAATAGATATATAAACAAATTGGAGAAAGTTCAGACATATTCTTCATAGCTAGTGACAAATATAAGTTCTCATTTACGAGTAAAAGGCTGAAGGAGTTAGACTTACCACCACTTGAAGCTATAAGAAAGAGGAGTATATTGATAGGAAGAGATACTTTGACATGGGTGGCTCTGTAGCCATAGGTCATAGCTTTAAGCCTCGTAAGAAAACTTCCTTGCAGGAGGTGGAGAAGTGCTCTCTTAGAGTAAGAATAATTGATAATTAGAATTCCCTAAGCGAAGAAACAGTAAATGCTAAATTAATAAGTAAATGTTACAAGGAAAATATGATAGTGTTAGCGAGTACAAAAACAGAGAGGAAAAGAAAAAGGCAATAAATGGTCGAGAAATCTTAAAAAAGTCGACAAGAATTTGGTGAACCAATTCTTATGAACTGATAATTAAATGCATACAGTGTTCAAAAATACACACTAAAAGTTAACTACAATAATAATAATAATAATAATAATAATAATAATAATAATAATAATAATAATAATAATAATAATAAAAATAATAATAATAATAATAATAATAATAATAATAATAATAATAATAATAATAATAATAATAATAATAATAATAATGAGATTAATTTTAAAAAATTTACCCAATGAGATAAAATAACCATTGTCAATGCATATTTCATTTTGGGGAGCTACCACTAAGACTCAGATAAACAGAATACAGAAGCTTATTAATTTTGTAGCTCGAATGTCCTGGGAGGAATAAGAAAATATGACCATATCACACCAGCTGCCAATAAACTTGGGTGGCTGTGGGCAGAAAAAAGGTCGCTTAAGCTATTTATGTTTTTGTATACAAAATTTTGAACCTTCATTATCCTAGCTGGCTATTTGATTTAAAAACAGTCAGGGATATAAGGGGAACCAACACAAGACAGAGTAGTGAGCCCTTTATTCAGAGAAAAAAACACAGAAGCAGGTTCAAAGATGATCACTATTAAAGGGCAAACACTCTGGAACAATATTCCAGAACATCTCAAAAATTCATCCTCCTTCGCAGCTTTCAAAGGCAAACTATATAGTTTTCTTTTGGACAAATAGTTGCTGCTCACACATTAACTAAACTTAATGATTTAATGCAATTTCCCTAAACACTAACCTCTCTATATGTAAACTGATATTGCCTTCTCTGCTCTCTAAGTTAATAACTAATTATTCTCATTGTAAGGAAAACAAAGATGGTGATGATGCCGATAATAACGATCCTGTATCGAGTGTTATTATTATTACTTTATTATTAACATTACTTTTAACATTTTTATTACAGTATCATTATATTCTATGAAAGCTACATTTAATTTAACAGTATGTATTACCCTCTTACTTATTAGTTCAATTACATGTCTACTTATAAGTTACCTTTAGATTGTATAAGAATAATCATGGTACAAAAATGGAAATAAATGTTTATTTGTTTGTTTGTTTGTTTGAAGGTGTAAACGCAAAAAAATCTCGACCAACGACAAAAAAAATGGTATTCAGAAGGAAAAAATTTAATTAATATATAATATATTCATTAGAAATAAATGCATAAGCCGGACTCAGAGAGATATCTTTTCAGTGATTAGCGACAACGGTAAGGAGATTCCTAATAATAATAAACGCTAAACACTTGTAAAAGTCATGAAAGCTGATATACGATTTATAAGAAATATAATTTCTTAGGTTAAGGTGATAATGAGTTTTTAGGCACAAAGATACAGCGCAATATGTCGGATTCCCAAATCTGTTTGCTTGAGAATTGCAAATAGTAACAAATTCACAATGACCAAAATTTAATACGGATACCTAAGTTCCGCTGTAGCTTTGAGGATACTCGACAATTTTTCCTTCATTCAGTTTGGCACTTGGTGGGGCAGAGAAAATTGCCCTCATCTGACCCGGGAGTCGAGAAAACGAGAAAGAAAGTAAAGAGAAACAGATGAAGAGTGTTGTGACTTTTCAGATGTGAAAGAATAGTAAGAGATGTGTAACGGGAAACAAAGAGAAACAGAGATGGTGGGTGTTGCGACTTGTCAGTTGTGAAGGGATAGTAAGAGATGTGTAAAGAGAAACAAAGAAACATAGATGGTGAGTGTTGCAATTTGTCAGATGTGAAGGGATAGTAAGAGATGTGTAAAGAAAAAGAAAGAAAAACAGAGATGGGAGTGTTGTGACTTGTCAGATGTGAAGGGATAGTAAGAGATGTGTAACGAGCAAGAAAGAAACAGAGATGGTGAGTGTTGTGGCTTG